>APFE030879925.1:8904-31196 GCA_000404065.3 Pinus taeda
TATAACACAACCCAACAAGAATAAGGGGCAAACAAATTGTGTTTAGGCAGAAAATCATGTGTTACAAATGCCAACTCATCAAGATAACTTAGAAAATCTTGGAAAATTATAAATATACGTGCCACTTTATATACATTCATCACGTACACAAATAAAGTGTGTGCGACTATGGCCAAAAAGTGTCATTTTACAACAACAAAGGTGTTACAATCATGAAAAGCACTAGAGATGTCCTAATTAATATGATAACACAAAAGGGTGATAAATAACACTTGAAACATATATAATTACTTTAAATTACACTCTATGACCAAGGTGACACGAGATACGATAGTCAAGTAAGCTGCAAAATTTTAATGTAGTGAAAATTTGGAGGGTTTTGTAGCAACACAAACACTTGGCAACAAACTAGGCAAGCTTTAGCTTCTCTATTTGGGAATGGATTTTCATTTAAATGGTAAATTATTTAGGAAGTATTGATTTACCAATTATATTACCTTGACTTCCCCTTTTCAACCTGGTTATACACATATTATCTCACTTTCTTTCACTTGGTTCAACACACAAAATTTATGCCATATCATAATTGTTTCAATCTAGGAAAGGGTAATATGTGTGGTGAGTTTATGATATTCAAAGTATGATTTTTCACCTCTAATGTTGCTATGCTACTAGAAGGCCTAGAAATTACCCCATCAAAGTCACCTCAGGAGCATAAATGTTTGTTCACTAACAATAGGAATGGATAGTACCCAGACAAAGTTGCTTTATTCACCTCCCTACACAATAAGCCTTTATCTTCTTTCACCCTTTATTTATTTATTTAATAGGATTGTGCTTCAACACTTATTTTTTTTCAATGCACGAAAGAGGGATCCTGACTCATTGAGAGTAGAGGATGTTTTCCCTTCAGAGAATTATTTATGTAACCTCTCATGTTGGTTTTCTCACTTTAGATTTTCCCCTTATCCTTTCTATACTAGATTGAATATGCATATAGCACACCGAGTAGATTTACACCATGTTGAGGAGTTTGGGTACTAGAATATGTGCAGATCTAATAGGCTCCCTCAAGGTTTTCTTTTTGGATATATTGTACTTTCCATCCGGACTTAGCTCTACCTATTACGTCTTCCCAAAAAAGGAATATGAACAAAAAAAATAGGCAAGCGTTGCGGTTGTCATAGTTTCTCTTTTATTCCACCATAACATCCTTCCGAGCCATGCATTTCCACACTAGGTCTTATTTATGTATAATGACCAAAACAAAATAAGCAATACAAGGCTTTACTTGACATGCTAAACATATGACTGACACAAATGGAAAATAAAACAAAAGGCAAGACTATACAAGAAACACACCTTAGAGCTGCTATTGGAAATAGTGCTTTAAATCTTGGCCATTTATGGGAAGGGGGTCAATCCTCCTGTCTAAGGATTTTTCCTTAAAGGTATTATGAATGAGATTCTACTCGATGGTAAAATGACCAATCCATAGAGGTTGGAACTTCATGTCTTTTCCTTTGTCCTAGTGGGCTTTATCCTACTTCAATACTAAGCCACCCACATTGAAACTCTTAGTCCCTGTGGATTTCTTGTCGAACTGTCGCTTAACACAATTTTGATGAATGTAAAATATTTCATTAGATTTGAGCCTTTCTTCCTCGAGTTTGAGAAAAGTATCTATCCATATTTGAACCAGAAGACAAGGTCTACCTTTAGATTCTTAGGAGATTTACAAGACTATGAAATATAAGTTTGGGGTTAATATAACTTCTTTACCGTAAACCAAAAAGTATGGTGAGGTTTTGAGGGAAGGTTTAGGAGTTACATGATCATGTTAAGAATTTACTGTAGATGTAATAATTAATTTACCAGGATTTATAAACAGGAACAATAAATAGCAACAATCATACACCATACACACAAACATTTATCCAGGAAAAACCCAAATTTGGGGAAAAACATTTCCCCAACGCAATGAAATTTCATTATCCTTATCCAAAACCATGTCCAACCCAGCCAAGTGAGCCTTCACAACTCACCTCTCTAGCCTACATTACAATGAAGTTGTAGCCTTTTATAGGCTCCATTACATGCAATACCATGGGTAGAAAACCATGGGTACACAATATATCACTATTTAGCATGGTCAACCTTGACTCTAAACCCAAGTCAATTTTTCCTATCAATTACCCCTTAAACTTGACTTGGGGTTGCTTGACTAAATCTAGCCAAAATCGTTGAGTGAGAAAACCCCACTCACTCTAGCCCTTACCCCCCTCAAGTTTATATCAGGGTATATGTTAACCCGACATCCCCCCTATCACCTAGGTCTAATCCAAACTGCATTGGTGATTACTTAGGGGTATGCATGCCTTACCAGATCTTACAATAGTATGCCCATTTACAAATAGAATTTTGAATCCATCATAATAATAATTGATCTTTTTTTGTTTACCCTTGTTTTTTTCTTTTTATGACCATCCTCTCATCTCTCATGGATCTCTAATAACCCATTTTCCACGCTGCTCATTGCTTATGTTGAACGTTCCTAAGAGCCATTAACCTATTATGTAGTCTCCTCAAACATGGGAATGATCCAAGAATCCATACATCCACATGCTCAATAAACAAAACCAAATGGGCCTCACCTTCGATTTCATCCATCGCGCCAACTTTAAAACATGGGTCATTAACCACCGAATCACATCATCATTGGAAATTGCATTTCATGATAGCACTTCTTGGAAGCATCACCAATGGTGAAACAAATAAAATTAGATGTGAGCTCTTGCATACTCTTCCTTTTAATTTCTCTTGAGGAATTCCTCATCTATAAATTCGAGATCCATAAAACCACCTGTAATATGCTCAATCTCTCATGTCCATTCCACTTCCAACATTCACCATATAGGTCCCTTCATAGCTTCCTCAATGTCCACACAAGAATTCTCTTCTTCCAACAAACCATCTCATGATGGGCCAGTTGTCATAGTCACCATCCATAATAAGAGTTTATGCCCTCTGATATGAGTTTTCTCAATCTATGAATAAAATGGTCTTCATTTACATTTTCACAATCTATTATAACATCACAAGGAAAAATTTACTCCCTTCCTCAATAGACAATAAAAAAAATGATCAAAAGATACACTCTATTCTTCTTTGTGCATGACAGGAAAATTCTTCAGGCTATTGAAATAGAGTTGATTATTGCATAGCCCAACCACCATAACAGGGCTTTGGTGTAGGTCCCAACCATGTACCACAAATCTTTTTTGATCTTCATCACTAATCCAGATCTTCATATATACTATTAGATGGATGCCCATTCTAGCCTCTCTAACTGTTGTACACCACAATCACTTTTGCAACGTTCAATGCCACCACCATTTTCCTCTTTCTCCATTGAATACCCATTCATGGTATTCCCCATTTCTTATGTTATCACCAAATCCACAATGGTCATAATTTTCATAGGGAAATCACCTTTCAGCTAGGTGATGATAGGATTTTTACCATCCCACATCTAGTTTTCCCCTCATCTTGCCTTCACCATAAAACAATTGAACCTGTGCACAGTTTATTCCATTCTAATTTCTACATGGACAAAATCTAGGCATATAAATATCCAACCTACCAAAATCCTCTTGGGATACATCATTCACCTTGTATTTCCATCCAGACATAGTTTTCTTAGTCAGAGACCCCATCATTATGCAGAAAATAAAACACATAATTGATTGAACCATGGATTATGGATACCGAGCTTAGGTTGATTTGCTCCATCAAATCATTTTAACCTCCAATTTTCTCTTATTATACATTATGTAGGCCGATGAGGCCAATTCATGAGGATGGGCTTCATTTTAGGCCAAAACCCGACTACTCGGAGCCACGTAGACAATTAATATTACCTACACAATGTTCACAGCTTCAAACCTTGCTCTTCACAATAGATTTTCACTAAATCTTCATTGATCTCATCATGCCCTATGAACCCTTGGAATAATAACATCCCTATGAATCCAAAAAACACAGCCTTTGGCTCTGATGCCAATTGTTAAGAATTTACTGCAGAGATCATAATGAATTTATCGGGATTTACAAAGAGGAACAATAACTAGCAACAATCATAAACCATAAACATAAATGTCTATCTGGGAAGATCGCAACCCAATGAAATTTCATTGGACTTAGAAAAAAACTTAGCCAACGTGGCCAAGTGAGCCTTCATCGCTCACCTTCGTGGCCTACATTACAATGAAATATTTCTAGCCTTTTATAGGCTTCATTACATGCAATACCATGGGAAGAAAACCATGGGTACACAATACCATGTGCCCCAAAACCATCATTGTTTAACCTAGTCAACCTTGACTCTAAACCAGAGTCAGTTTTTCCTAACAGGTCAGCCCATAATCCATTTTTCAAAGCCTTTTGCTAGTTCCTTTGCTTAGAGAAAATGGTTTTCTTGATTATAAATATAAGAATTTTATTATTGATTCAACAAAATGAATTTCCATGGATAATAGTTAGATGCATGCTTTAACGTGATACCATTTTCTAATGTGAATTCATAAAGTTTCAATGAACAAAAATAAGTCACATTATCAAAGACAAGAAACATTGGAACACCAAACCTGTTTATAATATTATGCTTCAAGAAGTGGATGAATTGTTGATCATTTACTTAACTTAAAATAATTTCTTTTCTCCATTGAGTAAAATAATTTGTTGCTGTCAAAATATACCAATGTCGCTTTGACGAATGTGGAAATATTTCTTTGATAACATCTCTTCCCCACTGTTGGAATGGTTCCTCGACTAATACTGGTAGAAGTGGGGTGGATGACTTATAATCCTGACCGACATATCTCTAACAAGTTGGGAACGTGAAAGAATAAGCATGAGAATCCTTGAGTAAGGTATGCCAATAATAACCAACCTTCATTACTTTATGTGTAGTTGTATCACCTACATAGTGACCACCTGTCAGTCGGTCATGTAAGTCTCTCAGTACCTTCTTTATATCTTATGGCTCAGGGCATCTTAGCAAGACCATTGTGATAATTTCTAGAGATAACCCCATGAACAATCTGGTAGGATAGAGATTTAAGGAAAATTTCCCTCTTTTGTTTATTCAATAATTGCAAGGGAAAGGTGTCGTTCTCTAGAAATTTCCATATGTATGAATATCATGTTGTTGTTGATGATATATGGGGAACATATTCAATATTATACATCTCTATTTCCTGCTCCTAACCTAAAAGATCTTGCTCGGGAACATCTCTCGCTTCGGCTACAAGTTAATTCCCTTCCATCGTAAATGTACAACTTCTTCAAATGTGGAACAATCATAGCATCATATTGTTTCAAGAATTCCATCCCTAGCACAGCTAAAGGCTATGACCCTTAATAGTATGAACTAGATTAAACTCCAAATCATATCCAATTTTCCATCTTCTCACCAAGTTCCTATTCTACAAAAAGAGTTCTAGCCACTGGATGAGGCACAAAATTAATAGTGTGATATTTAAGATGGTAAGGCTTGAAACATTTGGTTGCCTTATACTAATGTAAGGTTGTTTATGAATGGTAGGATAATTTAGCTCTAACCCATGTAAGCCAACTCACATGAAATAAATGGGTTGTTCATTTCCTTCAACATCCTCTTTAGTTAGTAGGACCAAAATAAATGAGTTTGAAAAAAATTACAAAGTTGGAAATATTTTCCATAATAAGGACTAAAAAGTGCAAGTGCATCAGCGATAGCTTGTATAGAATCCTTCTCCAATTTTTCATGTTTGTAAGTCACATATTTCTTGATAATCTCTTGTATTAGTTTAACTATCTCAGCATAGTCAGAGATGAACTTTCATAGGAAATTAATATTCCCTAAGAAAAACCTTCTTATTCGTTAGGAATGGGATTTGTGTAATAACTTTGACGCTTTCAAGCTCTACTTTGATTCCATATTTGTGACACCACTCAAATATTTTCTTCAGTGATGTACATGATATGATCTTCTTTTGGAAAACACGGTAACATCATCCAAATAAAAAACTACACTTTGGCCAACCAAGCTACAAAAATTGATGTCCATCGCTTTTTCAATTTAGCACTGGCATTGATAAGCCCAAATGGAATTCTCTTAAAAGTGAATTTTCCCCACTCAGTACAAAAGATATTTTTAATGCAATTCAGTTTTGCTACTAGAAATTTATTGTAACCAGAAAAACCATATTGTAGCGAGAACATCTCAGACCCAAATACTGTTTGGAGCATCTGTTCCATGGATGGCACTGAGTAATTATCTTTATCACATGCCCAGTTGAGATTATGAATGTTGACACATAAACTTATCCCACCAAACTTCTTTCTGACTTGGACCAAATTTAAAACCCATGTGGAATGTCTAACCTTAAAAATGATCTAAGCATCCAACAACTTTCTCAATTCCTTTTGAATCAGGGGATCCAACATAGGATGGACTTTCCTTAGTTTCTACTAAAAAGGTTTCAACCCTTCTTTGATGGGAATGATGTGTTGGATAATACGAGTATCATATGTCTTTAAGTCAACATACATCCATGCAAACACATCATGGTATTTTTTGAATAAGTGGATGAATGCTTGTCATTCTTGCGCCCAACAACATGTACCAAGCTTTACATACTTCAGATTTACTTGATTTCCCAAGTTCACTTGTTCAGATGATAGCTTCTAGCTCTGAGTCTTAGTGTTGACTGGCCCTCAAAACCAATTTTGTGGTTCATATAATTTTTCCAAGGTCACTACAGCTTTAGGAACATTGTCACCTTTCATTCCATTAGATGCCTTTTGCAAAGCCTTGTCATGTTCATCCTCCTCAATGGTAGCATCTTTAATCATGTATACACTAGACATAAAATGCAGTAGTTGTTGGTCATCATTGAAAACACAAAAAATAGTCATGTTATTGGGTACAGGTGGTTTATATATAATCTCAATATAAAAACCATTTCTAAATGGTGAAATTCTAGTAGCTGCATTTTCTAATGCATTTGTTGCAGCGTTGCTAAGCCTAGGAACATAAATGATATTAAAAGGTTTGAAAGAATTAATTAATCACCATACCTCATGTTGGTAGTTTTTAAGGTTTGGTGAAACATAGTGGATAGTATCTCATACTTGTCGAGTAACCACTTCTAAGTCACCAATTATCTTGAGAAACTCTACCTTCATATAGATGGCTTTCTTTAGTCCAAGTATGAGTGCTTCATACACTTGAACTCAAAATAACATGATAGGATATAACTTTTAACGAATGGGTTCTATGAGTACGCATCTAACTTGAGATCCATCCTCAGTTCTTGAGCCATCAAAGTACATAGTCCAAATATTATTTTCTACTAAACCGATTTCTCTACTATTATTAACATTATGTACATCTATATTATAGGACCCATTAGCACTAGTTGGAGAGCAAGGAAGGAGCTCTAACTATGTATTTGGTGGTATGGGTGATGGTTGTGCTTGATAAAACCCTGATAAGTTTACAAGAAACAATTTCCAAAGATTAAATCAACAAAATCAATAGGCTCATTATGACCCTCAAGTGGTGTCATGGTATATTTCATGTATGATTCACTGTCCACTCGAATCTAATTGTTTCTTCCCTTATATGGAAGCCATAAATGTGACCAATTTGTAGTAAAATACTCTTGTAATTCACTAGACGAATCTCTAATCAGGATTATGCCATAGGCATCAAGGATGTCCACAATTACAATATCTATACATTGGTGCACTCGATGATCAAATGATAATTGGATACTGACATTCTTTAATTAAACAATAGCTTGGACAAAAAAAAAATTCCTGCTGAATAATTTGTGCATTTGTTTTGTCCCATATAGCATTAATTTTCTTAGAAACAGATAATGGAATTATGTTCACATGTGCATCCAAATTGACTAAAAAATTATGGACATTGTAATTAAATTTTCAAAAGTTAAAAAAATGGAGGGAGGAGAGCGTTAACATATAATGTGACAACACTAACTACAAATTCAAGGGCTCTCGAAGACTTACCAGACACCTTTTGAAAGGTAGAATCTTTGTCACTTGTTGAAGGTTGTGAAAAGGCTTTGACAAGCAGTTCACACTAGCATACTATCTTCACGAGCTAAAATATGAAAATGTTGGTGCAATCTCTCTTCAAATATTTGAAGATATTATAATCAATCATTTCACCTTTAGCATGAAGTTATTAAGTATCTAGAGGGGTAGCTTTATTTGACACTTCTAGATGATGGACTTGTTTTTTCTACTAGAGGAAGTGTCCTTATAAGGAGTAGCATTTCTAGATTTAGTTTGTGCATTCTAAGTAGGATTTACTGGCAGTGAGATCCCTCTTAATGATTTCTCCAATTTCTATCTCATCGCCTCCTCTTAAAAAATGGACCCTTGGCTCCTCAAATTATATCGACCATTTTGTTTCTAAGGAGGGGCTTCACTTTGTGGTGGTTCTTCAACACTCTTCTTGTTAGCATTGAGAACACAGTCAAATGCATTAACTTCTTTTCCAATACCTAAAATTGTTTTAGCCGTTTTAGTGTCATTTGTTTGTTTTGTCTACTCAGACTTCCCATATGATAGTAAAGTATCAAGAATGTGTGCAGCTAGAGCGTTCATGTTGTGGTTCTGTTGTGGGAATGTTTTCTCTAAATTCTAGCTGATGGAAAGAACAATAGTTATCCACACATATACTTTTAATATTCAAAGCAACATTCAAAATCTCGGTAGATTTAGTTGGTTGGTTGTTGTTGTTGTTATTCCTCCTGAATGGAGAATATTTGGGGGGCATTCTATTCGTGGAAGTCTCGCTTGACATTCTCTTTAATTTTGAAAATTTGTTTCTGAGTGCCTTTAATGTCTTAGCCAAGCTTTAATGTTTCTAGAATCCTTTTATTTAGCCTTACTTGAAGAAGGATCAAACTTCCTGCCAGTGTCTTTGGAGTCTTTATATACATCATCGCGAGTAATAACTCCAATAGTACGCAAGTATTTCTCCACGAAAATTCATTTTGCAAATTTTATAGCTATTTTCTCCTTTGCAACTTGTTTAATAGAAGAGGAAATGTTTTTGGGCAAGGAAGTGGTATAATAATAATATTGATTGAATCATGAGGTTTTGTGCCCTAGAGAAACTTGTTCAATATGAGGTTGAAATTTTGATTCAAATCTTTAACTTTATCCTTTCCCCCCATCTTACTATTTTTGAGTTGTTTTATAACATGGTGGGATTCTTTTCATTAGTGAATTTCTCCATTTTTTCTTAAACTCCCTCCAACCATGAATTGAATTAATAAGAATACTATGGTACCATGTTGTTTCTCTACCTTCTAACGCGGGACGAAAAATCCTACAAGAAACATTATCATATCATACCTCTAACATCTATAGATGCATGTAGAAGTTGTCGACATGATCTTCTGTCTTAGTCTTATTGTCTAGGTCAAACTTTCACAACAAAATTTATAGATATCTTGGCATTCTATGAAGGTTATTCGGAAGAGAGAGAGGCCCTTGGTCCATCTAATCTAGGTCTTGATTGGCCATGTCTTTGACTGTTGGCTCCTCCTCCTTTTCAAAATATGATAAGACTTCTCCTTCACCATTTAAACCATCATTAAATTAGACTAACTCAATTGTCGATTGTTCTTCATTAGAAAGAACATTGCTCTTCTCGTACTCTTCATGAAAGGGTGGAAGTAGTTCTTGTTCAACTCTGTCTTTTGGAGACTCTACTAACTCCTAAAGAGTGGAAAAAAACCAAATATTCCACTGATGCAACTAATACACTAGTACGAGTTGTTTCTTTCTTCTTAGGATGATGCAAACTATTGTGAGAAATAGGGAGTAAATCAATAACATTTTCAAACCAATGAGTTATAGGTAAAATCACCTAGAGTTGTTCCTAGTTAACCTCATGAGCCAATGTAGGACCAAGTGAAGAAGATCCTCCAACTTCGAGAATGGGAGTTGGAATCGTGCTCGAAATGTTATTGCCTTGTCCAAAGTGTTATCATCCATAAAAGACTAGTTTCCCCCCTCATAGTAGCAAAATGTTGATGATGTTGGATACTACCAACATACAGGTGATCTCCTTGATATGGGATCCCAATTAGAACTCACACCATTTGGCTTAGGAGTCCCATACAGAATATGGCTCAACTTTCATTAACTTAAACATATGTCTTGGCTTAAGAAGTTAGCCTAAGGGAGAATCACACATGTTCTTATAAATGAGAAAGAGAGTTTCCCGTGTGAATTCTTGATTGTAGATGTATCAAGGTTATTTTACTGCGGGGTGGAACAAAGTGATCCTATAAAATAAAATTAATAGTACTAATATAATGCAAACATGGACATATATAAGAAAGAATCATTGAAAATCAAGCAAAATAGTTCACATAGATTCCACAATCATTAAATCATTACAACGCACTGTCAATAACTTAAGCACCAAAGTCACCGAAATAGTTCAATTACTCTAGTACATGTTAAAGTGAACAAGAATCATAAATATTCAAAGAGTATTCCTAAAAATTCCACAATCCATGCCTGAAATTGCATTGGTGAAAATGCTTTGAGTATTAAGCAAAAATTCCATGATACATAAGTTCATTGAATTTAACAACCCTAGTAAAAAATCTATGTAAAATATATAAGACCAAGTTCATGGGCATGTATTCCAAGATGAATGGTGGGAAAAATATCCTAGTGGGGTGTCACTTTGATTTATTATGGCTAAGGAAATTGGCAAAGGAAATGGTTGAGGATTGGGAAAGGAAAAGTGGGATTAATTGGCATTTTGTTTATGAAAATAATGGAAATTAGGAGAAAAAGAAGGTGAAAGATCATAGGTTTCATGTGAGGAGGAAAATGAAGGAAAATTATAGAAAATTTACAAAAACAGAGGCCTCATTAATAAAATGTCTTCTAAGGTTTAGTTGATAGACTTTTGTCAATTCAGTTTTGTAGCTCTTTATCTATTCTCTCTCTCTCTCTCCCTCTCTCATACTCTTGGATACTTAGAGTTTTCTTGAAGAAATCTTGGAGGAGTGTGGCATACTTGGAATTTGGAGCAAGAAGGAAAAGGAAAAGCAAGAAAAGTGAAAGAAGACATTGGGATCAACATATACAATGGGTTTTTCTTGGTATGATTTCCTTGCTAGTTTTGGCATGCATGGCATATGCATGTGGTTTCTTGGTTATGATCTATCATTAGCATGGAGGAATTCCTAGATTGATGGTGGATTTCTTAGCCTTGTCATTTTCCTAGCTAACCATGGTATTATGGGTTTCTTTCCTTTTTATTTTCGGGTTGTTTCTCATGTTATTTTCGTTGTGGGTTGAGTTACTAGTTCCTGGAAGCACTAGTTGGACAAATGCTTTGGAAGCCTTGTAATAGCCTGGGTTGAGTTAATATTCCTAGAATACTTGGTTGGAAAAACACTCTGGAAGACCTTGGTGGGTTGAGTTACTAGTCCTCGAAGACTTGGTTGAAGAAACACTCTGGAATACTAACAGCAGTTGTGGGTTGAGTTATTAGACTCATAATCCCTAGTTGGAACAAACACTCTAGAGCCCTAAATAGCATGGGTAGAGACCAACATGGTGATGGTTGGTGATGTCTGACTATGAGGTGGAATCACTGGTTGACGGTTGAGGTGGTTTGGCCTCTGGAAGCCCTGGTTTGGTTTTGACATAGTGTTCCATTAGATGCCACATTCATCCTTGGAATATGGCACGGGGGCAACTGGTTGAAAGAGAGATTTGGTTCAACTTAGTTTAAGGTCAGGTGGTTCATGAAAGTCCTAGACCTCATTTCATTTTTCATATGTTAATAAGATATTCTTTCCTCTTATATTTTATGGGTAAATAAATTTTTTTATATGTGGTATTTAAGGTTATTATATCCTTGTCATTGATGTTCATTATCAACAAGTTTTATGATAGTGATGATGTATGTATCTCGTCATGTTTTGATTGTAAATGAATGGAAAATGAATATATGACTGAATAAATAATAATGTGGCTAATGTGATAAGGCATCAATGCTTCTTAGTGATTCTCATATAAGTACGAGACCCCTATTCTCATATATGTTGTTATGACTTGTAGAATGCATATTTGTGACATGTTTGAGAAAATGTTTGTCATGGATAGTAGGGGTCCAGTCAATTCCTTCTTTAAGTTCTTGAATTTGTATCATTTTTTTTATGTTACTTTTCATGTCTGAAAGTTTTACGAAGTTTTAGACAAAGGCTTGAGACTTGGCCTGAAAAGGTGGCACAAGTTAGGGGTCACTAGCTCTAAACTAGATGAAAAGGACCCGAGTCGCTCACTTGCCCTTGCTATGAGAGAAACTAGAGGGCCCTAGCCAAACACATGCCCATGTCATGGCAGTGAATGGCACTATAGAGAAGTGAAGTATCAAGTTGTATCAGAGGTTCACCAGTTGGAAGGTTTGGTTGGATCTTGTAGGTTCTGTGACATGTGCAGAAGTTCAAATTGGTTTTGTTATGCTAGTTCCACTTCCTTAATTGTACATGGGGATTTGAATTAGATTATAGTACCTTCTTGTCATATGTTTACCTCAGTGGACTAGTTAACTTGGGTAAATGTGGCAGGAGGGTGTTATAGAGTGATATTAGAGCATGGTTCAACCTTTGGACTGGATGAGCAATGTGTTAGTCATGCATTCATCACAGTTGTGCTAATATCATTTGTCTTGTAGAGAAAATATCCTTCACTGAACTACACTGAGGTATGTTGGGTTGTTTATGATTTTGTTTAGCAGACATGATATCCCTTACAAGAAGAAAACAACAAATATGACTACAAAAAAGGTAGACTATAGTTCCCGAGAATCTCCCTATGGATCAGATGGGAAGCGTGATGTTGAGAATTCTTCTAACTTAGCAGAAACATTGATAATTTTAAAGGTAGAAATAAGAAGTCATAAAGAAGATAATGACAGAATGATGTAGGCACAGGAGAAACAAGAATAGTTTAATGCATTAATCCTTTACAGTTTGTCAAAATTGCAGAGACAAGTACCACTTCAATCAACCATGAGAAGGAGAACAAAACTAATGGGGCATATGGAAGTAGATCTCATGGTGGGCACAAGCCAGATAGAGATGACATGATTAGAGATGGAAGGTTATTGGATACTCTAGATAGGAGAGGTGATGGACACATGTACTATTCCAGTTATGGTTCTGAAAAGTACCATGGTCACCATCATTATCATCCTTATAGGAGAATAGGGGATATTTGTCGAATGATTTCAAGAAAGAAAAGCCACCTACATTCGATGGGGAAATGAAGAAGTCACAAGATGTAGTTGCATGGTTGCTTAGTATGAATAAGTTATTCAAGTTGCATGATTAATAAGAAAACATGAAGGCCATAATAGCTACTTTCAGTCTTAAAGGGAAATCATATATATAGTGGTAATATGTAAATAATGTCAGATGTATTCATGAATATTTGAGTTGGAGTGAGTTCGAGAGACTATTTAGGAAGAAGTATCTATCAGAGAGATACTATGACGTTAAGAAAAATATTTTTATGAGTTGAATATAGAATCTATGACTGATGAGTACAATAGGACATTCTTGAAGTTATTGAGGTGTGTACCTTACCTAAAGGAGGAGAAGGCCAAGATTCAAAGATTCATTAGTGAGTTTCTGATAGCATTGAAAAATAGGGTTAATTTTAATGAGCCTAGATCATTGGAGGAGGCCATTCGAAAGCTAAAGAATTATTTTGAGTAATCAAAGTGCATAATTGAGACTATGAATAACTACAAAGGTAATGGTAAGAGAAAAGGAAAATGGGACAAGAAGAAATCTATACCTAAAGACATAAGTAAGAAAGAGAATGAATCCCCACATAAGAAGTTTGATGCGTCTGATAGAGGACAAGGATTTGATTTGAGGAGAAAAATAAGGGTGATGGTTTGAATCCCTTATAGTGTTGGAATTGTGGATCAGAACATCATGGGAGAGATTTTCCACAACATTAGGGTGGTAGGCCTCAGATTTATAGTCCATAGGACATGCATATAGTTGGGGATGTTGGGCAGATAATTCCATGGATCTATGCAGCATTGGAGAGTAGACAGGTAGATCACCAAATGTCTATTAGCGAGATGAATGGTTAGCTTTGTCACTAAGTTGTTTCTATGTTTATTGACCTTTGATCTAATTATAGTTATGTTAATCCTGGCCTAGTGGATAAGTGTGGTTTGGATAAAGACGTGCATGTGAAATCTTGGTTAGTGCAATGGCTATAGATATAAAGAAGAGAGTTCATCACTAGGTAATAGCTTATGTATTTGAGTTGAATGATATGCCTACATCAACACATTCGAATGTACTTCCATAAGGATCATATAGTAAGCTTTTGGGCATGTATTTTTTGTATCTTCATAGAACTGAAGTGGATTGTTATGAAAAATCCATTGAGTGAGAACAGAGAGTCTTACAGGGTAAGAAGAAGGTAATATCAGTCAAAATGGTTACAAATATGTAGGAGAAGTGCAGTCATAGGAAAGGATATTTTTTGTCTACAATGTATATTTCCAGTGACAAAGCTAAGGAAGTTGAGGATGTGGATTCCTTGAGAAGGTACCCATTTCTACAATAGTTTCAAGATATGTTTCCAACAGATATTTCGGAATTTCCGCCTCACAGGGAAGTAGAACTTTTTATCGAGTTGGTACTAGGGGAAGAAACAACATCAAATGTGCCTTACAGGATGATCACACTATAGTTAGTGGAGTTGAAGTTCAATTAAAGGAAATGATTGAGAAGGGATACATTAGGCCAAGTGTGTCATCGTGGGGTGTACCAATGTTGTTTATGAAGAAGAAGGATGGTGCTCTTAAGTTATGCATTGATTACAATTAGTTGAACAAAGTGACCATTAAGAATAGGTATCCCTTGTCAAGGATTGATAAATTTTTTGATCAATTGAAAAGAGAAACAATGTTATCGAAGATTGATCTGAGATCAGAATATCAACATGTACACATTAGAGAAGAGGGCATCTACAAAACTGCTTTCCAGACCAAGTGTGGACATTATGAATTTGTTGTAGTTCCATTTGGTTTGACTAATTCTTCAACTACTTTTATGTGCTTAATGAATAGTGTGTCACATCCTTATCTGGACAAGTTTGTTATTGTGTTCATTGATGATATATTAGTATATTCTAAAAATGATGAAGAACATGTCAAACATTTAGCAGTAGCATTGAGATTGTTAAGAGAGCATCAATTGTATGCTAAGATCATGAAATCTAGTTTCTTTCATATAGAAGTGCATTACTTGGGGCATGTGGTTTCAAAGGAAGGCATAATAGTGGATATAAAGAAGATAAGGGTTATCATGGAATGGGTAGATCCTAGGAATATGGATGACATAAGATCATTCATGGGGTTAGCAAATTAATACAATAGGTTCATCATGAACTTCTCTCACATTTATTATCCTATTATATCATTGTAGAGGAAAGGTAATTAAATTCAATGGACAAAGGATTGTGCAACAAGTTTTGAGCAATTGAAGTAGTTGTTGACAAATTCTCCAATGTTAAAGATTGCAGATCTGGACAAAAATTGTGGTATGTGCAAATCCTTGCAAGAGAGGACTTGGTGGAGTCCTTACATAGGAAGATTAGATAGTATGATATGAATCAAGGAAACTAAATGAGCACAATCAAAATTATCCAAGACATGATCTGGAGTTGGTAGCGATCATCCATTCTTTGAAGATGTCGAGGCACTATCTTCTTGGTAGATGATTCATCTTGATGAGTGATCATAGTGGATTGAGGTATCTATTTGAACAACTTAATATGAATTCTAGGCCAGCTAGATGGTTGGCCATGATCGGTAGTTTTACTTCAATATCAGGTACATTAAAGTTAAAGAGAATAGGGTTGTAGATGCTCTTAGCAGGAGGATACAAGTAAATCACATAGTGGCAATGAGTTCATATGGGACACATTTGTAGGATCAGATCTTGCACACAGGTCATAAAGATAACAGGTAGAAGGAGCATATTCATAGGTTACATCAAAGTATAGGTACATGTACAGGTCCAAGTGAAGGTACCAATATACAGGATGTAGACTATCGTCTCATAATAGATGACTTCGTTCGATTTAGGAACATGATATATGTGATAGACAATAGTGAACTCAAGAAGTTTATCTTGAGGAAATTTCATGTTAATTCATATTCAGGTCACTCAGGCTATTAGAAGACATTGAAAATGGTGAATAATTTCATTATTGGCTGAACTTGAAGAAAGAGGTAGGAGAGTTTGTGGCTAGATGCTTTGATTCTCAACAGGTAAAAGCAGAGTGTAAGCATCTACGTGGATTACTTTGGCCTATTTTGATTCCATAGTGGAAGTGGGAGGTCATTTCCATGGACTCCATTACAACTTTACCAAGGACATATGGACAAAATTATTCTATCATGGTTTTTGTGCATAGTGTTGTAGCATTTGTTGGTTTTGGTAAGTTAGTATCAGTTAGTCAAAAAATGAAAATATATTTCAAAAACTGTTAAGTTCAGGATATGGAAAAAAAGAATATTAAATAAAAAAGTGTTAGGGATATTTGATGAATAAGTCCATATCAAATAAAATGTTAGAATAGATGCCCTAAAAAATGAAGGAAAAAATAAAATTTTAGGTTAGAAAGAAAAGAAAAGAAAAAAATTAATAAACTCTAAAAGTGTTGCAAATCCAAATGCCACTACTCTTAGTATAGTTTAGTTTTGCAAATAAAAGTGTGTAGATTGTTTAAATGCCACACCAGTCCATACAATCCAATTATACAATTTAATCATGGTTGGATTTGATTTAAATTAATTGTCAATAGGTAGCAAATAAATAAGGGATAGAGGTAGATTAGTCATTAAAAGGAAATATTGAGTTGCTAGCCTAAATGCACTTAGATGAATAAATGAAAATGTTAGGAGTATAAAGGGTAGGTAGGCATATGAGAAATAATTGGAGCATGAAAGGGTTTTATTCTAAGTTGTAACATTTGATAATGCTTGCATATGATATCACATTTTTAATTAACCATAATCCTAGGTACCAATGTATTTTACGTACCCTAACTTCATTCATTTATTCCCCCATTACTCATAATTGTCACATCCACCATAAAATCATGACCCCGCCATCGCTTTCATTTCACATGTTAAATACCTTCCACCTTACCTTTCATCTTGCATGCTTCCCTGAGAATTGATGGCCCACATCACTCCTCGACCCTCATTTTTCGTCTGAACTTTCCGGGGGGGGTCCGAAATGGGCAGTTTCCGAAACCACCTTATTAAACCAACTTTTCCTCATTTTGTTCTTTCAGGACTTAAAATCCTGAAACAACTTACTACCTCAAGTTTCTCCCTAATGCAGTTTACATCTGACCGTTTACCGTTGCTCCATGTCACTGTCCACATCTGCTCCATGTCACTTCTTCCATCCAATCAACTATTGCTAATCAGTTATTCATTAAATTCATAAATCCCACAAATTTATGTCCCAAAGACTTGTTAATTAATCCCGTTGGATAATTAATGCAGATTTAGCCATTCATTCAACAACTCCACTCCAATTTTTCCAGTAAAAGCCTTGTTCCTCCATGAAAACGGTTACATAGTGCATTTTTGTAACTAAATTGAGAATTCAAGATTTCCTCCGTACAGCTCAACAATGGTCCAACAATCAAGAAGTTATTTTTTCATGTTCGGAAGAAAGTCGAGATCCAGGTCCGCTTGTTTCTTTTTTCAGTCATACTATTTTTACTATGATCACTCTGTTTCAGACCGATTTTTCCATTTCTATCATTTTTAGTCTACAAAATCATTTGATAAAATGCCTCCTAAGGGATAATAAGTTGAATAAATCCCAAATCCTCTTATAAATCCATAGGTTGACTTCCATCATACCCCGCTGGTTGGTAGAGATTGTAAAATCATTGAGACTTCTTCTCAATTTGATTTATATGAAATTTATTGTTGGATAGAAGATCAATTAATTGATCAGACAAATGAAATAGGACTTTGGGAATCCCTCATTCCCCACTACATTTTCCCTTAGATACACAGAGCACTTGAATTTGTCAAGAAATGCCATGAATCCTATGATCCGAGCCAAAGAGAAATTATTTCACCCATAGGATAAATCCTTTGTTTAATCAATGCTGTGTCCATTGAAAAGATGTTGCAGGCCCCTACTATTACACCAACTCATCCTTTTTCCCATGAGATCCTGATAGAAGGCTATCAAAAACTATATTTCACTAAAATATCCCAGACTCTTAAATGTTTCCTAGTTATTGATAGTCCTCTACCTAAAATAAACCCTCGTTATGACTCATCCATGTTCCCTCATAGAACCAAGCAAATCACCACTATTTTGTCTGATCTGCTTGGTTATAACTCTGATCAATGTGTTAATGATGCTATCCTAGGTTCCTTGTCTATCTTTTTTGTTGATTCCAAACCCATTGTTATTTATAATTTTAGTCAATTCCTAGCTAAAGCCATACATGAGCAATTTGTCCAGTTTAATACTGAAAAAGTATTCAAGTATGCTTAAGTACTTGTGTACCTTTTTATATATTTTCAGGGAGACAAATTTACATTCACCTTATAGAAGCTAGATGAGGAAGGAAACCAACAATCAGTGATTTTTTGGACTATAATGGGAATGAAGGAAAAGGAGGAGTTTACCTATAAAAAATTCATAGAATTGTTTATTCATCTAGCTATCAGTCTTATGAGCAGTACTCTAGTACCAAGAATCAATGATGAAATTGTGAAAGTGTTGTAGCTAGTTGATCAAGCCACAACAAGAGATTGGTATATTTATAGAAACTACACAGAAATCATGTTTTATGGTTGTGAGCTTCCACGCTACAAACTTCCCAAGTACCTCCACATCATAATATTTGCATTGGAATATACTAAGCAAAGGTTAAATGCAGATGAAGTACACTTTGTGGCAGCAAAGAAGAAATCTCAATTCAAGCTAAAAGCTCAAGTTGGCCCATTCATCTGCAACACTAGAGCAACAAGAGATGAGCTAGGTAGGTTATTAAAGGAAATGAAGTTTGGTCTCAGCCTCACTTTGTCTTATGACACAATGGGAGTGATTTCTAAACTTAGGGTGGAAGACAAGTTTACTGCATACCACCACATAGCCAAACCTGAAATAGAACAATACAAAAATCAGTTGGAATGGACAGATAACACCCTCCAAGAAGCTAAAGAGCAAGGAGTTTCTACTTCAAATGTGAAAACTCCACTTTCACAGGAAAAGATAGCTAAGAGAGTAAGGGAAGAGAGGTTTTCCCTTACAACTGAAGCATCATGCTAGGGCTTTAGGATTATGCATACAAATAAGAGACCTAGGATCTCTGTGACTATTGGTGCAACACATGAGTCTCAGAAAACCACATTTGATGGACTTGGAAAGACTATGCTCTATACACAGTCTAGTGGATAGTCTATCCAGTCCCCAACTCATTACTTCTCAGGAACAACACGTAATTCAGACAAGTCGAAGCATTCAGAAGTACAAGGAGGAGGACATCTTTCATTTTTTCAGTGAGATTAAAAAGAAAAATGAAGAATTGAAGTTAAACACCTATACCCAATTCTGGAAGCATTCTTCCAGCTCTCAATCCAGACTTCTTTCAGTATTTGAATCTGAGAAGGGAAAGATGCAGATAGCTTTCTTGTAAGCCCAAATTCCACAGCCTAGGACTGCTACACATTATCGGAAATGGACCTCTTTTGATTTTGATGTAAAGGATGTGCATCCAATTGATCAAATAGAGATGCACAAACAAACTGGTCAGATGATTTCTTCCACTTTGACTAACACTGCCATGAGTTTGTCAAAGTTGAAGGTTACCCTAGCAAACACACAGTCACAGCTCAAGTTGGAGAAAGTCTCCTCATTGGAAAAGGACCCAAAGATCAAATATTTAGAAGATCTAGTGCTAAAGATGGGATATGATCCCTCCAACATAAATGAAGCAAAAGAAATTGTTAAGAAGAAAAATGCTTAGCTCTCAGCGTTGACGAAGCATCTCAAACTGTTAGCTTCTAAGGACTCGATGGCTAAAGAGATTGAAGAAACTGAAACTCAGAAGACTGACATGATGAAGCTCATCATGGAACAAAATCTCCAAATAAAACAAATGGAAGAGTAGATGGAGAAACTATTCAAGGAGAAAGAGGAAGCTGTCAAAAGAGCTCAAAATCCAATGGATGTATTACCCCTTGTAACAATCCTTGTAACTAGGGTTTCTACTCCAGCCACAACATCAACTACAGGTACAACAGAAGGAGCAAAATAGCTTGATAACACTGTTAAGAACCTGTCTATTTAGACGGGAGAAATCAAGAAGCTACAGAATGAACTCAAGGATTTATAGCATATCAAATCAGTTGCAGACACTTCACATGCAGCTGAGTTATAGAGAGATAAAGGTCATATTGAAGCATTGCAGAAGGAAATCAAAGAGTCTTACCTTGGAAATAAACTAGGTTTAGCAAAGGAAATTCTATGGAAAGAAATTACTGAAGCAGTCAAGGATATCTGGCCCTATATCAAAAGGACCTCTTGGAGAAAGCTCAACAAGCTGTTGAAACTATTTCTAAAGAGCTTGAAGACATGCCTAAAATTGCTTCTAACATAATCAAGTTCCTCAATTCTAAAGATAGATATGAGCTGGAAGAATTAGGTATAAATGATAGGACAACAACTATATTGGAGGCAAATAAGATCATTACCAAGAAAAACCTCATCCTTCAGTTGGAAGAAAAGTGCTGCACTATAAATACTATAGTTCAAAGGTTTTTTTGTAGGTTAGAAACCTTGACTAGCAAGGGTTTTCCCTCTATGCCTGTGATCAATAACAAATTAGTGCCCATTGAGGATTATGTTCTGAATCTTACAGTGGTGGGTACTAATGTTGCTTCAGTTTCAAAGATGAGAGGTGCAACAACACTAAGGGTTGTCCTGAATGCACTCAGAGATTCATCTTCTATCTTGGGTGAAAATAGGCATATATTTCCAGTAAAACCCACTTTTACTAAGTATATAGAGATGGATGAATTTTATAGGAGAGTAACTAAGTTATCTATCCTAGATAAGAAACGCTCAGAAGAATTAACTGATTTACTTGACTAGAGGGTGATCAAACAACATTCAACCACTGTAGGAATAGTCATCAACAGTTCAATAGTTCTCAGTTTTTTCAACAACACTCATCAACAACTCAGCACCAAAATAGTGCTAGATTGACTAGAAATTTATATTCCTGATTTTGTAATTATCTATTTTTGAAAATTAGTTTAAGATATTTTCTCAGTTCTATCATTGTATAAATAACTCTCTTTCATGAGTTATTAAGGGTTGCACCCTTGAAGAAGCATTTCTAAACATCGAATGTACTTGAATTTTATAAATCATTAATACAAAAGCAAATGGATTTTGAATTATGATTCATACAATTTCATTTTTTTGTAATTCTTTCCCAGTTTTATTTCTGTAGGTTTTAACCCCGTACAGAAATTACCTACATACGAATTCTAAATCACAGGAAAAATAAAAATGCGAGAGCATAACACATAAAACACATATACACAGAGATTTCCCACTGGATCTCAAAACCGAGACTACCAGCTTGATTTTTCATTATATTCCTTTCAATGTTACAATACATATTTATACATGCCGAAGCATCCAATACCATGGACAGAAAAACCATCGCGTCGAAAACCATGCACCAAAAACCATAGGTAGGTTCGCCCAACCTAATATAGGGTCCAAAAAAAAAATTCTCGGGCCGTTGCCCTGAACCCCGTAGAGGGGGGCTACCTGCCCCCCTCAAACCCCCGGATAGGGGGGCTGCCGCCCCCCTGTGACCCCCCCGTTGCAAAATCGGCGCAACGAAGTGGGGGCGGCTAACCCCCGATTTTACTACGTAGGTTAGTCGTGGAAAGAATATAACACAACCCAACAATCTCCCACTTGTTGTTTTCTTTTCACAAGGGGCCACAGAAGAGCTTACTCATTTTTCCAGCCCTGAAATGCCCATTGTTTCTCTATACCAAGAGAACTTCTCAGAGCTCATAGATTTTGTCAATGCATCTGCAGTATTCTTCAAAGTGTCCACCTTTACCAGCA
>APFE030879925.1:41639-65065 GCA_000404065.3 Pinus taeda
AAGATCCAACTTGGTGAAATAAATTGATCCATGCAATTCATCTAGTAATTCATCAATGTCAGGAATGGGAAACTTATCTTTAATAGTGAGTTTGTTGAGCTCCCTATAATTCGGACACATGTGCCATGATCCATCCTTCTCATGCACCAATACTACTGGAGTAGAGAAAGAACTTTGACTAGGCTGAATTATACCAACCTCAAGAATTTCTACAACCATACGTTCAATTTCACTCTTTTGGGCATATGGATATCTGTACAGCCTGATGTCTGGAGGAACACTTCCTGGAATCATATGAATAGCATGATCATGATCACGAATAGGTGGGAGACCTTTGGGAGTCTCAAATACCTTGGAATGATTTTCCAGGATTTTTGGAGATCTGGATAAATAGATGATTTCGATGTGGAAACATCTACCGAACATAATTGTGCAATTACACCTCTTTGCTCCTTTTTTAGAAGCTTTGTCATACCATTAGAGCTGATTATCTTTCCTGGTTTCCCTGCAATACCCTTAATTCAACTTCCTTTCCTTCCGTAGAAAATTTGATGAAAAGTTCTTGAAAATTAAAAGCTATTGTACCCAAGGATTGTAGCCATTGGACTCCTAGTACAACATCAGCACCTCCCATTGGAATGGAAAGCATTGGGCTAGTCAATACATATTCTCCCATGGATAAGTTGATATTATGGCACTTTCCAGAGCAATTTATTGTTCCTCCATTTGCAACCATCACTTGACACTCTGGTGCTGGATATAAGAAGCAATTCAATTCTTTTGCTACCTTACAATGATAAAATTGTGAGTACTTCCTGAATCAATCAACACTATTACCTTTTTCTTCTTGATTTGTCCTTCTATCTTGATGGTTTGAGGAGTGGTAATTCTAGCCAATGCATTACAAGATATGGTTGGATTCATTTCTTCTTTATCTAGGCTTTGTTCCTGGAGTATATCATCTTCTTTTGACCTTTCTTTCTCCTTTTCTTCTTCCTCTTCACAATCTATGTAGAATAATTTCTTATCAGCACACTTATGACCTTTAGTTTATTTGCTATCACAATTGTAAGAAAGCCCTTTTGCTCTTTTTTCTTCCAATTGCTGTGGTGTCAACCTTATAGGTTGTGGAAGACTAGGGGCAACAACACTTCCATCTTTGTAGTTGTGAGCGGTATGCTTCCTGGTTTCCATAATTTTGCTTTCCATGTTTCTTGCTAACCTGAATGCCTTCTCTAATGAATTAGGTTCCCAAAGGCGAACATCATGTTGGATATTATCCTTTAAAGTCCTGATGAACACATCAATCCTATCCTCCCGTGGAATATTTTTTACCCTTATGTTCAATTTTTGGAACTCCTCAATGTGCTCCATTATTGAACCCTTTTGTTTGAGACTTATCAATTGGCTAAAAAAGGTGTTTCTTTTTGTATCCTCATAATGTGCTGTCGATTCTTCCATAAAAATTTCCCAAGTGATAATATGTTTACGAGAGAGAAGCCATTGATACCATACAAACTGATTTGGTTCCAAATATAAAGATGCAATACGTACCTTTTGTGTGTTTTGCACATTATTGAGATCGAAAAATTTCTCCATTTGTAATATCCATGTTGTGGGATCCTTGCCATAAAACTTCCTCATATCGATTTTTGGAATATGGTTGGTCTTCGATCCAACATCAGAGTCTATGAAATCATGATTAACATTTCTTTTGTTCACATCATGAGTTTCCTTTACTACCATTTCACCATTAGTAAGTATTTCTTGTAGAAAATTTGTCAAATCTTTCTTCAAGTCTACCATGCCTATATTCAAATTCGTCTTCAAATCTATCTTCAAATCATTCATCTTAGATTCCATGCCCTTTATCTTAGATTCCATGCCATTTATCTTAGATTCTGTTAGCTTTTGTGAGAGTGACATTTGTTACACTTGGTATTGTAATTTTGATATATCATGTAGCATTTCTTCCTCTTCTTCATGAGTCATGCTAGAGCTTTCAGGTTGCTTACTAGGTATTTTCATTTTCTTTCCTCGGGCCATTAGTTATGGATAATAATTCTCTAATATGCCCTTTGAATTCCTTCAAAATAATTTTTCAAACCAAGCTTAATAAAAAATTTAAAAAAATCTACACACATTTTTTCACTTTGTAGGAGCTCAATATTGCCTCTGATGTATCTCTGTGATTTCAGATCATCCAGTTCTAAAATTGTGACCTGCAGTAGCCCTCTATGTCCTCTTTCCAATGCCACTGGTCTGATCCAAATTGGATTCTCCAAGGAAGAGTTATGCCAGATCTCCCACGGTGATTTGATTATAGACTAGTTCAATAGAGTGAAGTTGTATGACATGCCACGCGTCCCTGTTTCAATATTTGGCTCTAAAAAGTATATACAAGAAACTAAAGTCCATTTTATTCCTATACCTTCTTACGAAATTTCAATCCGATGCTCAAAGAGAAAGTTATGATGATTTTCCGCAGGTCACCTATTTGGAATGTAATTCATGAGTCTACAAAAAGACCAACTTCCTCAGATCATATATCCACAAATATAGCGCGAAAAGCTCTGAAATTCGAACCCGATATTCAGTGCGATTTCATCTCAAATGGGTGTTTTTTTTTTTTGCTTCTGAAACATCGCAGAAAAAAGTTATAGCAAAAATTCCACGATGACTTATTTGGAGCCGTGAAATCCTAGAATCCAAAGCTCTAATACCAAATGTTATGAAACTAGCTCACAAGAATATAGAAACGATAGATTAGTGCCTTAGAATTTAGCCTCTTCAAGGGGGCAACCTCCTTTACATTACACAAATGAATGATTATTTGATGTTTCAAATGAGAAAAACCTCCTTTCTATATATAGGAGTCTAAGGATTCACAATATAACCTAGCCGACCTAACAATAATAATATAAAGGCCCAAAAATAACAATAGAGGGATTCTATGGGGCACAATAATAATAATATGGGGACAATAGGGGCACAACAATATTAATAAGGGATACAACTACAATAGTAATGGGGTAATCACTAGTATTATAGGAACCTAACAGATGGTGAATCAGATGCGGGATATGTATCCTTCTTTATTTTTTGGTTAAGTGAATGCTTTTGGTATATGCTTGGGTATGATGTTCTGGTATATGTATATATGTATATGGATGTAAATACCTCCATGTGCTATGTTGTAAAGCTCCAATAAGAGGTATGGGTGTCATGTCCTTATCATTGTCATGTTGGTTATGTTGGTTTTCTTTCAGCAGGTTGATTATTGTAAATATTGCAACGAGCTAACTTATAAAGCTCCTAAGTTATAAATCTCCATGGGCAGTATGTTTTTCTTACAATAGTTTTGTTGGTTGTAGGTGTCATTGAACACTGAGGGCAGTGTCTGGTTCTGTAACATCCCAAGTAAAAAATCCATGTAAAATATATAAGACCAAGTTCATGGGACACATATTCCAAGATGAATGTTGGTAAAAACATCCTAGTGGGGTGTCACTTTAGTGTATTATTGTTAAGGAAATTTCCAAGGCTTTGGAAAGGAAAAGTGGCATTAATTGACATTTTATGTATGAAAATAATGGAAATTAGGAGAAAAGGAAGGCGAAAGGTCACAGATTTCATGCGAGGAGGAAAATGAAGGAAAATAATGGAAAATTTAAGAAAAGAGAGGCCTCATTAATAAAAAAGCTTCTAACGATCAGTTGACAGACTATTGTTAGTTTAGTTTTGGAGTTCTCTCTCTATTATCTCTCTCTCTCATACTTTTGGACACTTAGAGTTTTATTGGAGAACCCTTGGAGGAGTGTGATGAAATTGGAATTTGGAGAAAGAAGGCAAAGTAAAAGAATGAAAATCACAAGATGAAATCGACATCAGCATCTACATTGGGTTTTTCTTGCAGGTACCAAGTTTCATGTATGGTTTCCTTGCTAGTTTTGGCATGCATGGAATATGCATGTGGTTTCTTGGTTATGATCTGTCATTGGCATGGAGGAATTCCTAGATTGAAGGTGGATTGATTAGCCTTGTCTTTTCCTCAATAACCATGGGGTTGTGGGTTTCCTTCCTTTTGTTTTCTGGTTGATTCTCATGTTCCCTTGACTGTGGGTTGAGTTACTAGTTGCTAGAAGCCTTGGTTGGACAAACACTTTGGAAGCCCTATAATAACTTGGGTTGAGTTACTATTACTATAATCCTTGGCTGCAAAAATTCTTTGGAATCCCTTGGTGGGTTGAGCTACTAGTCCTGGAAGACCTGGCTGGATAAACACTCTGGAATCCCGGTGGCAACTATGGGTTGAGTTACTAGTCCTGGAAGCTATGGTTGCAACAAACACCCTGGAGCCCTGGAAAACTTAGGTAGAGACCAATATGGTGATGGTTAGTGATTTCCAAACATGAGGTCGAATCACTTGTTGAGGGTTGAGGTGGTTTGGCCTCTGGAAGCCCTGGTTTGGTTTTATTGGATGTGTTCCATGAGATCCCACATTCATGCTTGGAATATGGAAAAGATATGACTAGCTAGAAGACATATTTCGTTAAGCCTATTCTATGGTTGAGTGGTTCGTGGAAGTCCAAGACTTGGTTGCATTTTGCATATTCTAATAAGAGCTTATTTCCTCTTATATTTGATGGGTAAATATACTTGTTTATATGTGGTATTTATGGTTTTTATATCCTTGTTATTTATGTTGTCTATATGTTAGTTATGAGCATCTTTTATGATAATGATGATGTATGGATCTCATCATATTTTGATTTATAAATGAAGGAATGATGAATATATGACCTAATAGAAAATAATACGACTAATATGACAATGCATCAATGCTTCTTAGCAATTCTCAAATAAGTACGAGACCCATATGCTTAAATTTGTTGTTATGACCTGTAGAATGCATATTTATGACATATTTTACAAAATTCCTATCATGGCTAGTAGGGGTCCAGTCAAGTTCTTGTTCAAGTTATTTCATTTGTATCATTTTTTTGATGTTACTTTGGATTTCTGATACTTCCATGAAGTTTTGGGAAGTGGCCTAAGACTTGGCCCTGAAAAAGTGGCACATAATCTAGGGTCGTTGGCTATGAACTAGTAGAAACATATCCCAGTAGCTTGCATGTACTTGTTGTGAGAGTGACTAAAGGGCCCCAGTCACATGCATGCCCATGTCATGGGAGTGACTAGGGCTCTAGGGCGGTGAAGTGTCCATTTTTCTCAGGGGTTGATCACTTAGAATGGTTGGTTGGCTCATGTTGTTTATGTGACAACTGCGAAAGGTTAGATTGGTTGTGTTGTGTTGGTTCCACTTCATTAATTGCACATGGAAAGTTGAATCAGATTGTAGTAGCCTCTCGTCCCATGTTTACCCCAGTGAACTGGTTAACTTGGGAAAATGTTGGAGGAGGGTGTTACATTAAACATCACTAGATCTAATAGTAGAGCATTGGATCAACTACTTTCTCCCCAAAAGTACTAACTCTATCACTCTAATTCTTTGTGGGACAAGCCAAGATTAAAAGTCCATTTCATAAGTAATGAGGATCCTTTTATAACTTGAGACATGTACCTTCATATCCTGATGACTATTGACTTTCCAACTTCTAATGACATTTGGGGTTCCAAATGACTCTTGAAATTACATATGACTCTTGGTATTACATGTCTTTTGGAATTTTATGGCTCTTTTCTGTATATATTAGTCTTGGATTTCCAGTTATTTGTATTTACAATGATAACATTATTACATCATAACTTGCACATCATAGTGTGATGAGACATGACAAGTCATTATCATTGATGATTGGGATTCATAGTGACTGATGACATGGACTTTCTTGAATAAGGGGCTTTGACCTTATGGAGTCATCAGGGGGCTTCAATCAGCAAGACTTCAATGTGTTCTTTGTTTTTTAATGATTCCTTTATTTGCCTTATTTGCCAAATATTATTTATGTAGGCCTAGTGTGTTATTCCTAAAATACCTATAACTGCAATCACTCATGGCAAGAAAACATTATCCTAAAAAATATCGTAGTTTAACATGTTTCATGCAAATTTTTTTGTTCATGCCTTAACAGTGCACTTGTAGAGCTGCTAGACGCAAGGGCACACTATGAAAGGCTAAATGGATGAAGAGATGAAGCTCGAGGGATTCAAGATGAGATCATGCTCTTCAATGCACATAGGATTGATCGAAGTTATGAAGCAAGAGTCCAATTTTGTATTCGTATCTGACCCAAAAAAAGAACCATTCGGTTTGGAAAAAGGATGAAGTTGTCACGATGGTTTAAAAGACCTTTTCGAATCAAGGAGAAGATTGGACCAGTTTCCTATTGTCTTGTACTTCCATCCCATTTGCATAAAAATCATGATGTTTTTTTCTACAAAATTATGTTTCTAATGGATCTCAAAAACTAGTTGGAGGGATTTGTAAGTCTCGAACATGGAAACCGTAATGATCAAACCATTATGCATATTGGACGGTAGGGTTCAATAGCTCATATGTCGCATGGTGGACTAGGTTAAGGTCCAGTGGGTCAAGTATAGCCTAGAATCTACTACTTGGAAGGATGTAGAGACTATACGTCATGACTACCCCTCACATTTTGAGCATCTGCGATGCCCATTTTGACTTGGATAATTAGACAAGTGAAACTTCTTACATAAATTATTAGATAGATTAGGTATTGTTTATTGAAATATTTGATGTATGACCTAATGTACAACTTACTTAGTTATGATTTATCTAGTGTGTGACTTATCAAAGTTATTATTATTTCATGTATGGCTTAAGTGGATATGATTTATCTAATCAATGAATTACCAAAATTATGATTTATCTAATGTAAGATTTATTTCTAATATATTGTTATGAAGTACAAAATTGACACATGGATACTAGACTTAATAACATGATGTTAAGATCACTTATCTATATATGTTTTATTGTTATGTGTGTGCATGAATGAGAAGTAACTTGTAGATTGGAAAGAACTATATGATAACCAACATCTACTCTTCCGATGGGGAATATTGAGACATGCAATGAGGAATTGTATGATGTACATTTCTCTATTACATTTTGTACCTACTTGATATGCATTATTATGACATGGGGAAAGTGTAAATGGCAGGTGAAAAAACTACCTAACTGGATTATTCGATGACAAGTATCTAACCAGCATCATAGTGTGGTCCATATTAGGGTGTTGGCCCTAGTTTTGAGGAGGCGTGGAGGCATTTCCCACTATGTAACATCCAAACCTCGAATCATGGGAGGGCACTGATGGACACATTCCCCAAGATGTGTGATGACGATTTCTAGTTGCCTGCTGGGGAAGTTAGGTCGATATAGTCGATGATTCTACCATATTGGTTTTATTAGTGGTTAGATCAGTACAACTAATTCCATAGTATATTGCAGCAAAGGATGGATAGGGTGGGAGTGTAAGTAGGTTAGGAAGGATAGGGGATATAGGTTGGTTGGAGACTCTTGATTGGAAGTGGCATCATTTCTTAACTTACTCAATTGGACTACTATATCTGTCTTTATTTTGTTATGCCTTATTTTCAAACTTCTTTCGAACTCCTTTTCTCTTATTCACTCTAACCTCAAGACAAAGTTTTTTAAAGGAGGGTTGTATGTAATTCCATACTTGATCCTATCATGCTAATTTTGACTAGTGTTTAATTAACTTGAAAATATTGACTTATAGTTATTAAATAATATTATTATACACCTACACTTGTGAAACTACATTTTTTTTTTACCAATAATATTTTTATTATTTTTATTATTCAATTCCCATGGTGTCTTCTCAAATTTACTTTTGGATAGGATATGGTATTCTCCAATTTATTTCTAAATTAAATATCCATATCCCAAGGTGTCTTCTCAAATATACTTTTGAAAAGATATGGTCATCTCCAATTTACTTCTAAATTAAATATCCATATCCCAAGGTGTCTTCTCAAATCTACTTTTGAAAAGATATGGTCTTTTCCAATTTATTTCTAAATTAAACATCCATATCCCAAGGTGTCTTCTCAAATATACTTTTGAAAAGATATGGTCTTCTCCAATTTAATTCTAAATTAAATATCCATATTTTATTCCCAAAGTATCTTCTCAAATCTACTTTGAATAAGATATGGTAAGAGAAGTCAAGGATACTAAAATAAAAGTATAAGGGGGTGTTTCCAGGAAAGCTAGTGTCTTTTTGATCTATTAGTCCCACTAAGACAGGTAACTATCTTAGAAACAAACAATTAAAAAAATTTGTGATTTCCTCTATGTATGATATATAAGAGAGAAGCAAAAAGGACCAACCTAGATCTTCCACTTGGCTCCTTGCTTGTTTCCTCTCTCCTTTGATAGAGCTTGCCACTCCTCTTCTACTTGTCATGCTTTAGAGAATATTTGTAGAGTCAAAGCAACAAAACAACATCAAAGCATCTCGATCTATGATATCATAAACAATGCAGAATCATAAATGCATTGACCATACAATTGCATTCACAAATAACAAGATCCACAAATACACAATTATATGGAGGAAAACTCAAAGAACTTTATTAATAGTAGAAATAGAAGAGAGGATTACAACCCAGCTGTCTAACCCAACATCATCCTCCCAGCATAAAAGCCCCCTTCACCTCATGAAAATCAAGATCACCCAACAATACAATGTCTATTCTAAAAGAGAAAACAACAACACTTCCTTACAAATTATAAAATTCCAACGTCTAGATCTCTCAGATGCGGGATCCATTTATAGTATTTGTAGAGGTGTGAGTCAGCTCTAAGTTTGTTATTAGTGTCATCCTATTGATAATTCTTGGTTCCACTTGGAGATTTCATTGATCTCTTACTCATACCTAGGTGAATTCAGAGAGGCAAGTGCCATATGACAAGTTTCTAGAAGATTCTTTGGGTTTCCACTTTGCAAACTGTCTCTGCCATTTGTCTACTCCCGCTCATCGCACCCTACAGAAGTCTCTTTCAGTATGCATCGCACCTGGCTAGTGTGGCAGCTAGTATGCATCGCACCTTGATCGTTGTGATTTCCTTTATGTATGATAGATAAGAGAGAAGCAAAGAGGACTAACCTGGATCTTCCGCTTGGCTCCTTTCTTGTTTCCTCTTTCCCTTGATAGAGCTTGCCACTCCTCTTCTACTTGTCCCGCTTTAGAGAATATCTGTAGAGTCAAAGAAACAAAACAACATCAAAGCATCCCGATCTATGATATCATAAACAATGCAGAATCAGAAATACATTGACCATACAACTGCATTCACAAATAAAAAGATTCACAAATACACGATTATAATGAAGAAAACTCAAAGAACTTTATTAATAGTAGAAATAGAAGAGAGGATTACAATCTAGTTGTCTGACCCAGAATCATCCTCCTAGCATCAGAGCCCCCTTCACCTCATGAAGAGAAATATCACCCAATAATACAATGTTTATTCTCAAAGGGAATCCCACAACACTTCCTTACAAATTACAAAATTCCAGCCTCTAGATCTCTCAGATGAGGGATCCATTTATAGATATTTGCAGCAGGCAAACTACTGTCTTTTTGATTCGCTAGTCCCACTAAGACGGGTATCTATCTTAGAAACAAACAATAAAAGCAAATTGTGATTTCCTTTATGTATGATAGATATAAGAGAAGCAGAGAGGACCAACCTGGATCTTCCATTTGGCTCCTTGCTTGTTTCCTCTCTCCCTTCATAGAGCTTGCCACTCCTCTTCTACTTGTCTCACTTTAGAGAATATCCGTAGAGTCAAAGCAACAAAACACCATCAAAGTATCTTGATCTATGATATCATAAACAATGTAGAATCAGAAATAAATTGACCATACAATTGCATTCACAAATAACAAGATTCACAAATACACGATTATATGGAAGAAAACTCAAAGAACTTTACTAATAGTAGAAATAGAAGAGAGGATTACAACCCAGCTGTCTGCTATTGGTTTCTTTTTGAGAATAGACATTGTATTGTTGGGTGATCTTACCTTTCATGAGCTGAAGGGGGCTTTGATGCTGGGAGGATGATGTTGGGTCAGACAGCTGGGTTGTAATACTCTCTTCTATTCCTACTATTAATAAAGTTATTTGAGTTTTCCTCCATATAATCGTGTATTTTTTAATCTTGTTATTTGTGAATGTAATTGCATGGTCAATGTATTTCTGATTCTCCATTGTTTATGATATCATAGATTGAGATGCTTTGATGGTGTTTCGTTTCTTTGACTCTATAGATATTCTCTAAAGCGGGACAAGTAGAAGAGGAGTGGCAAGATCTATCAAGGGAGGGAGGAAACAAGCAAGGATCCAAACAGAAGATCCAGGTTGGTCCTCTTTGCTTCTCTCTTATCTATCATACATAAAGGAAATCACAATTTGCTTTGATTGTTTGTTTCTAAGATAGATACTCGTCTTAGTGGGACTAGCAAATCGAAAAGACACTAGTTTTCCCAGAAACAAAATGGAGACTCCACTGAGGAACCATGGAGAAGTCAATATGGTTTAGTTTTAGCCAGTTCTGAGTGGTTTTTCAAGTGGAACTTCTAGAAAATGATGTAATCAGTTGACCATGATTCTTTAGGGTATGAAACAACACTTTTAGGGGTTTAAGAGCCCTCGGTTTATCGACATATGTGATTGGGGTTGTAGTGCCCAAATATGTCTATAACAGGGGGTAGTCATGACATTAATGATAGGTGGTTGAGGTGGATGGGAGGAAGATACAGAAAAGGGAAGGTGGATGAGAAGAGAGGGTGGTCCTTGATATTTGTTTTGGATTAGAGAAGTTTTATTTTGAGAGGAATGTGGAGAAGGACAAGGGAGAAAATGGAGAGAAAAATGAGAGAACACAAACTTGGATCTATTAGACAATGTTGGTTTTAACATGGACACACTACATTTGGTTGGACATGGGCTAAGAGGGCTAGGGAACTTGTGGAGATTTCTTAGGCTAGGAAATCATTCCTAGTTGGCTGAGAGGTAAATTGAGTTGGGTAGCCAAGAGGAACATTCCAATAGAGTCAGGAGCACCCCAACCAGGCTACTAGAACATGTACTCTTATATTTTTTGATTACTTATGTAAATCATTGCAATGAAATTTTCCACTTGTTTATTATGTTGTAAATAAATTTTGTTGTATATTATCATCAGATAAATGTTGAGCTATAAATAGTCTATTTCCCTTCTTATTGTGTTTAATTAAATAAATTTATTTTTAGTTGGAGGACCCTAGGTAGGATCTGCACACTAACTAGGAATTAATGGTGATATTACATGTATACTTGGTTTGGCTCGAATGAGGGAGCACTAGAATTCAAATCAGGAACCATTGCATGACCATAACTAACAAAATTACCAAAATAATAATAGATCGAACTAATTTGATTCATATTGAGTTGAAACTCCTCAATTTGATTTTAGATAGTGCCAATTTCATCTCCATCCTATTGGAGTTACAATTTTTTTCTACCAGAATCTCCATGGTTGGTGAAATGTTAGTTTCCACCTGATTATATATATGTTGTAGTAGAAGGACCTCCCCTTGTAGGGATTAAATCTCTTGCTATACTTTTCTCTAATAATTTCCTTTCATTTCCCATTCACCAACATTATCCAATTTTATTCATAATATTGAGAGCTAACATAGGGCTGATAAACTTCCCTAACTATATAGAAAATAACTAAAGAATTACCAATATGAAGAAGTCTATTAAAAATAACCCAAAACAAAGTTCCCATCCATGGACCAAGATTGGAAAGGAGATACACCTCTTCTAAGTGGACCAAAATAGTGAAAATGATGAGTAAGAACATGTACAATGCTCACATCCTCACCCAGTTATTCCACCTACAAACATCTTATATTCCTACCACTCTCGTAAACTAAAGCTCCTAGATTGAGATGAATTATATCCTACATGAATCAACGATCTCCCACACATCAACAAACTTTACCCTAGAGCATGAAAGCTCAAGAGAGTGATAACTTGCATAAAGTATTTCTTGTTAAAGACTAAATTGATCAGTATGAATCCCCTACCATCCCCCAAAGGAAGAAGTAGCATGCAACTCAAATTCATACTTACCATTACTAAAGTCCACTACATTACCTTAGCCATTAAACCAGTTGCATCATGTAATGACTTGAAGTGTACAAGCATATAAATTATGCATTTGCATTGCAACATGCCACATTAATGATGACCTTGTATTCTTATACCTTTGCATGTCAACAAGCCCATAATTTAAATGATTCCTCACATCCCTAACATGAATTTAGGACAAGTGGGTTCCCGTCCACTTAGTCCATTTAATTAAAGAGGGTTTATAAGGGGATTAGGTAATAGGGTGATAACCCATCCTTTCATTAGCAATAAGGATATTAGGATCTAATTCTTTTTCCCTTGTTTTCTCAAAAATATTCTTCCATAATGTTATGTCCTAGAACATGATGGTTCCTAGAACATGATGAATTGATTAAGTACTCAAAAATTTTAACTCAAACTAGATACTTTTGAATATGATTTTCAATTTGATATCTTGAGGAGAAAAAACCAAATAGAGATAACATACTATGTTGCATTAGCTTCTTACAATTAAAATATTTTGTTTAGATTAAGAGAAATAACCTCATAAATTCCATGGAGAAGGAAGCATGCTTATGCTTGATTATATGTAGCATGTCCAAGACTCTAAGAATAGGATAATTCTATTTATGAGGCCAATGATCACCCTCAGCTCCTATCACTCCTCGAGAAATAAACTTTTTAAGGGAAATTTAAAATCACTATTTTATTTCTTGAGGTCACATTTTATATGGGAAAAATTTACTTAGGAATTAATTATGTCAATAGGAATGTATATTTTAGAAATGAAAACAACTAGGTTGTATGTAATCATATTCATCACTTTTAGTCCTTGCCATCCAATTTTCAACTCATGTGAAATTAACAACATTAATAATCCTCCAACCTAAATTTCATGCAAATAATTTAATAAATTTATGTGGGTACTAATTTAATTTTTAGTCCTACCTAAATTTAAGTAAAAAATTATCTTAAAAATATATATTTATTTACTTAAAATATAAAGAATGTCCAAATCTTAGTCACAATTATCTCACGTGGTTGAGCTAAATTATTAAGCAAAATGATTATTATCGTACACATTTTTTTCCAAATCACCTTGGTGATATCTTGAGCATTGATTAATATTGTTTTCATGACATAGAACCTCAAAAAGGCTAAGACAAATTCATAAAAACAAGGGAAACTGCATAGACATGCAACGGCAATTTTCAATTTCAGTACCTCCAACCACAACACTAGGGTATAAATTAGTCAATATGTGTAAGGAAAAATATGTAAATACCTCCGCTTGATTTCCAATAGCTACAACCTAACTGACATTTGTTTCCAAAATCCTAGCTGTCTCAATAGGGTTCTTTGTTCCATCAACATAGTATACAATATACTTCTGGTTCATTAGGTGGATGCAAAAGTAGTTTTGTTGTATGGCATGTTTGCATATTGAAAGGACATTGCATCTACCTCTCATCCTCTCTTGGTCAGAGGTACATTAGGATCTAATGTAAATTATTTTAGAAACAAAGACCAACAATTGGGCAGTGGCTCCTCTCAAGCAATTCAAGCAAATACATTGACTATAAGCAAGGGTAATATCTATGGATATTGGTGGGTTTTTCTCAATCCTGATGTGATGTGTGACAACATTCATGGAATTCTATTGTGGGGTGAGTTAGACTTAAAGGTTATTTGTTGTTAGTAGTTCAAAAATACTTTCTTTGTTAGTATTTGGAAATCACATGGCCTATCATTTTGGAGAGAAGATCTCCTTATGTGATTGTGATGGAAATGAATATTTTGACATTTTGACATTCACATGTTATGAAACTAGCAAATTATTTGTTTGGAACATCTGAAACCCTTGTGTCCAATAGAGCTGTTAGCCAACAACCTTTAGTTTCTTGGCTAAATGGAGGATATAAAATATTAAATCTTAATGATTCACTAAGTGAGAGCACTGGAGTGGTTGCCATGCGTTGTGAAGCCCCTTTTGTGGAAATGGCAATCAAAAACACATTGTGAACAATTTAAATTTTCAAATCTAAAATATATTTAGGAAACAAAAATATTGGAGGATGTTGAATGTTAATATCAAAACATAAACAATTCACTTGGCATCCAGGTACAGTAATTTAACTAGTAAGGGAGGTTCCATAATCTTTAACATTTTATATTTATTTGAATGTCCAAGACAGAAGTCAAGGACATTATTCTTCAATATATTTCTAGATTTGTCTGGATGGGATTTGAAGGTAGACTCTTATTCAGTTGTAGATAAGAAAAATAAAGGCACTTTTTAAAGATTATATGAAGTATAGAGGGTGCATATTTGAATATGTTTCATGTATTTATGCTAGAAATGAGGGAACAACCTTATCAACATCATGCATTCACCTCCATCGAGGAATAATTCATAATAAAAAGGGGTGAAAGCATTAGTTTATGAAATGAAACCTTCTTGTTTCCATGAGATGGAAAAGGATTGATTTTTTGCCTTGATGAAATAGAAAGGAAAGCCTTTTACAAGATGGGAAAAATATGAAAAGCACTAACTTAAATTTTTACTCAAAAGCTTCAGATTCAATGGGTTAGGGAGGACAATAAAAAGGTTAGAAACATCTAAAGGCAATCACGATTGAAATAATTGTGATATCTTCATGCAAACAATGTAATCCTACAAATTGACCAAACCACTTTCCCGCCTTTCTCATGCCTAGACATCTTTGAAGCTATGGCAATAAATATTTGATAATGAAGCCCAAAGAAACTACCACAAAACCCTAACGTAGAACAACATACAAAAACCGAAGAATGAAGTTTGTTGAAAATCTAAACCACAAACCAATGAAGCATTCATAAACATGGTACATGCTCTATGAATGCTAGATTTTAGGATAAAAACTATGCAAAGTTTCCCAGAAATCAAAAATAAACCTACGATGTAATGATATGTTTATCCACTATAAAATCTAGTCAACCGCATGTGCTTCATGCATAAATTTACAAAAGCACTGGCTAATAAATTAATTAACAAATTATGACATGTTAGTCACTTTAATTAAATATCAGTGACAACGGATTTGATAATTAAATATGGGGTGCTTATCTTTGGCAACTTATTAATTATGTGATAAAGGTGCATGCATGTAGTGTTTCTCCAAGCAAGGATCTATGTGACCTCTCTTACTACGTTGCATTGGATTTCTTTGTGGCTTTTTAAGATTTTTTCCTCCAAGCAAGGGACTATGGGACTCAATGGTAGGGTTCTGGGTTGATCTAAAAAATACGTTTTTCTCCTCCAAGCATAGGACTATGTGACTCGATGGTAGGGATCTCGGTCCAGATCTTGAAAATACGCACCTTGACAGGCATCTAGTTCTATAAAAATCATGAAACCATGCATATGGTTTTGTACAAATCATGCGAGTTACAGATAAAATGTCAGAGGTGAGGGTTTACAATGGTAGAGTTTACCGTAATTCCCTCTAGCTAGAGTGCAAATATCCTATTCACGTTGATGACATCCACTGTAAACAGGGTTATCAATGGACCGTAAATAAGCTTGTCAATGGAAGGAAAGGATGTAACTAAGGCTTTTCAAGGTGCTAGCAAGCATGGTCAAAAGAAAGGAGATCATCATTTATCAGTTATATGGGATTGCTCGAGGAGGTCGAGGAGTTTCTGGCGCTCTAATAGAACTAATTACAAATATGCAGGTCTAGTTCACATGCTACGTTACTACTAGAAAGGTTATGTCGCTCAACTACGCCCACGGTGAATGCACCCTTAACACCATATGTGTAGCCAAATTTTGTGCAGTGTGCCAAGCTTATTGGTGCAAAATTTTGATGAATGAGATAATATAGGATTGCACATATGTGCATGACAAAGGGGAAAGCTTTGTTTTTAGCTATCTGTTGGTGGATTTTACAATGTGGAGGTGGAAGATCCGTAGGGATGAGAGTCGGTAGTCAACGACAGGGTTTCCATTCAATATGAACCGTGGAGGGCAAGAGAGGAGCTAGCCAATGCCAATTTTAACGAAAATGATCACCTACTTCCACCAGTTGCACAAGGTCATTGATCCTAATTTTTGTAGGGGTGAATGTAGGTTGAGCAGGCAAATGGGGGTTACAACAATCGAACTCAATTGCAGGTTAATGGGCTCTACCTCTGTTAGTAATGGAGTTAGATGAAGGAACATTGTAACTAGCAACAATGATGTCGCCTCTGCCTTTGATTGTGCAAATGGCCGCAACAGGGGAGCATAGTATACACGCTAAGAAAAAATGTTAAAATTGCACTCAATGTCGTGGGCCATACGATTGACTACAGTTAAGCGCGCTTGAGTTTTGAAAGATAGAGAAGAGTTTTAAGTAGGAAAAATTGCAAAATATTCCTCGATGTAACCAGAAAAAGTTGTTTTGTTGTTGCTCTACCAGCAGAGGAGGATCACAACCAAAATCGAACAAAAATATGCCTAAAAAATGCCCAAACGTAGACGAATCAAACTACTTCTCCACAACCTCAGCCATTGATAGCCAGGAAAATATGGTTGGAATAAAAAAACAAATAGAGAGTGACAAAAATACGAATGGGAAGAAAAGGTATGCAAAAGTATTGGACAGATTACTGCAATTGAAGCAAGAAGGGGAAGAGTCATGCCTCTATGTGAAGACAATTCGAAGGAAGCAAGAATAAAAAACAATTAATTGAATCTAAAATTACAATTGAAGCGAAAAGGTAAAGCGGCATTGATCTCTGTGGAAGAAAATTGTATTGAGGCAAGAATAAAAAATAATTAATCGAATCTTAAAATTGTAACACGTTGACGTAACGCTGACAAGTTTGGTAATTCAGTTCAATGCCTAATTAAGTTCTGGAGCATCTTTTCGCCCTTTCAACCATTGTATTAGTCTTTTTAAAAAAATGTATTTATGTCGGGACGAAATGGGGTTGTCATGCTCTTACATCTCCTCAGTGTTTCACAGTTTTACTCATTTTCAGTTAATGAATAATATTGCTGATATTTCTCTTTATAGTTCATTCTATAAATAAACAGGGTTATGGGTTTCATTCTTATCGTTTTGACGAATATTGTTATTTGCATTTGCTTGCTGTATATAATTTCTACAACGCAGATTTCCCAGTTTCCCCAATGGAACTCTTTCTTTGAAATTGGGGTTTCTTCCCCAATAGGGTCAATCTACCCGAACAGGTTACCGTGGCGGGAGGATAGGTATTTTAATACCTCACTTACCCTCATACCAGTGTATTGGCATTATGAACATGGTTCATTTACTCCCTTTACTTTAGTTTATGAGTCACAGTGTCTTTGTTGATTATGGGTTGAATAACATTACCATTTCAATCCTGTTAGACAGGTATATCTCACAGTATGCTCTATCAATTTGTACAATTTATTTGCCCAAGAATGCATACTCAAATAAGTACTGTGTAATTCTTACATATACCACTTGTTGTCCCAGTTACATGTTTAATTCATAGGTACATAATAAAAGCAATGTTTTCTTACTTAAGCTGTATTCTTTACTTATCTATTGCACAATTTATTTGTCCAAGAATGCATACTCAAATAAGTATTTTGTAAGTCTTACATATACCACTTGTTGTCCCAGTTACATGTTTAATTCATAGGTACATAACAAAAGCAATCTTTTCTTACTTAAGTTGTATTCTTTACTTATCTATTGCGCTCTCAGCAACATATCATAAGCAGTATTATTTGGCTTATCTAATGCATTCTCATAACATAAACATAACTACTTTTTCTTATCTGATGCATTCTCAGACGCATAACCTAAACGAAATTACTTATTCTTATCTGTTGGATTCTCAGAAGCATATCATAAACATAATTACTTATCTGATGCTTTCACAGTTTTCCAAGAAAGTGAATTTGGGACAGGACCACACCTCCCAGCCTATGGAACTGGCAATGGCAATCACGTCCAAGTTCCCCCTGAGCGTCCTCCTTCTGTTACAGTTGTTGAGAGTAAACTCTCACAGGTTACTTCTTAGGGCTCAAAACCGTAGTCCAACCCAGAAAAGTCAGATTTTCTCTCTGGCAGGGAGGTTTCCACTGGCACGAAGCAAGCTCCAGATAACCTTCCCCAAGGCAGCCCCAGATAACCTTCCCCAAGGCAACACAGTATTCACACTCTGTTTCTCTAGGTGGTCACATCTCTCCTTACGAACCCCTCCTCATGCCCTCTGAACTCTTTTTGTCTCCAGGACTTCGAAACTACCTGGTAGTGCTAATTCTGCCATGGCAAACTCAATTCCAGTTTGTGCCCATATGGAATATTGTCTAGCGTGTTTCTTTGCAAAATAACATTTGGTTTTATTCAGTATGAAGGAGCTGCAGCAGAAGATGGCCGGAAGCGAAGCATATTTGACACTTTCACTCACAAGGAAGGTCTGTTTCATCACATATCTTCATTCATCCCTTCATTTGCATTCTACCCAGTTCCTTACTTTACTTTGGGACTTTCAAGGCCAAGGATCGAAGTGAGTTGTTGTTTTTTTTAACTGTATTGTCAGGGATCACTGTGTATCGAGGTAATGGAGATGTAGCTGTTGATCAATACCATCGTTACAATGTATTATTATCTGCAAATCTAAGAACAATAAATGTCACTAGGACAACCTATATGCAGTGGCTACTTGTAAGCCATCCTCAAGCTTTATGTGCATGTCCAACCCCATTATTGTTGTTTTCATACTAATGTATCTATAGTTAAACTCCTAGATGATTTGGGTATCAACCTGATGCAAAATTTCATGTGGGTTTTGAAGGAGGATATTGATCTAATGTCTGCGATGGAAGTAGATGCCTATAGATTTTCAATCTCATGGCCCAGGCTTATTCCTGGTATATTTCTGTTTGAGCTCTGACCACATGTTTAATCCTGAGAATTTAGTAAACACTCAATGGAAAATGGTAGGAAATAACTATTTCACATATATTGATGCAGATGGCGAAGGACCCATTAACCCAAAAGGCGTTGAGTAGTATATTAACCTCATAAATGAGCTTTTGTCCCATGGTAGTATTTATTGACAAACTTGTCTCTCTACTTTGTTTTTATTCCTGTGACTATCATCCTCAAAACTGTTAATCGTTTCACAATGCATGTCTCAGGCATTCAACCACATGTGACATTGTACCACTTTGATCTGCCCCAAGCTCTGTAAGATTCCTATGGAGGTTTCTTAAATCCACAGATTGTGTAAACATCTTATGTCATCTCCTGTTCTTGTTTTTCTTCCAATGTGGGTTGACACACGCGTCAAAGCATCAATTTATGGTGCATTAATAACCTTATGGTTAGAGAAGCAGAGTTCTCTAATCTACTTCGATCTTATGCAGGGAGGATTTTAAAGGTTATGCAGATGTGTGTTTCAGAGTGTTTGGTGATCGAGTGAAATATTGGTCCACTTTCAATGAGCTCAATGTCTTTGGCACTGTAGGATATGATGACGGCATTTTCCCACCTCAAATATGTACCCAACCATTTGGAAATTATATTGCTGGAAACTCAACTGTTGAGCCATATATTGTTGGTCACCATGTTTTTCTATCACATATAGCTACTATGGAGCTGTACAGGAAAACCTATCGGGTTCTTTTCCTCTCTGATCTATGTTCATCTCCATTCATTCTATGATATTTTATAAATTTCTCGTTGAATGTAGGAAAAGCAAAAGGGTTGGATTGGATTAGTAATTTTAGTACATTGGATGATACTTCTTACCAATAAATCCACAGATGTGGCTGCTACTCAAAGAGAAAATGATTTTATGGTGGGCTGGTGAGTGATTTCTACTTTCATTCTGCCAATTTTGATATTTTCGATCCGTTATTTGATTACAACACATTCTATTTTCAATCCATTATATGATATTGTTGCTCCACATCTTGGATTGGTTTTACAGCTATACAATCCCCTCTCTAAAGATCAGCTCAAAACTCTGCCAAGGATAAATTTGTTAATGACAATGTCTCTTAGAGCATCTCGGATTGGTTTTCCAGCTATACAATTCCCCCCTCTCTAAAGAACAGCTCAAAACTCTTCTAAGGATAACTTTGTTAAGGACAATCTCTCTCAAGTTCAAAACTCTGCTAAGGATAACTTTGTTAAGGACAATCTCTCTCAAGCCTACTATTGAGACAAGGGGCTCCTTCAGAATGCTAACTAATTTGGGATAGGAAACCTCAATTTACTAGATTTTTCTACTACAACAATCTGTCGAGATTTTTAGCTTTTGCTTTCTGGCTGTTTCCAATTGTCAATATATTCCTCTCAGAAAATGGAATACCTCAAAGGCTCTCTTGGGGTTCATAATTTAATTTTTATTTCAGCTTTAGATCTTTAAACACAAATGTCTCAAGTTTTATTTTCTTTTGCTTTTGCCCATTTCCAAACGTTAGTACTCTAAAAAAGGCATTAGGCTTTTTTTAGTCATAATTCAACTTTTATTTTTGGGACTCAAGTAGTTGTTGAGGCAAAAAATGGTTCAATTATGGTGTTGCATGGTTTTGATGTTATCAAAGCACACAACCATCGACAAATCTTTCCTTGTTCCACTATTGGCCCTATAGGTACCTGGAGATGTCATTTCTTGGATCAGGTGACCAGGTTCTTCCCAGTTGCAAAATTAGGCAAATTCCAGTGAAGTGAACTGAGAGTTTAAACTTCACCCCACATTTGGATTTGTTTGTCTACATTATTACAGAGGTGATTATGGTTTGTGGATTGCCTTTTTGGTCTTCCTTGTTAGACTATTTTACTACATTCCTGGTGAGTCACAAGAACTCAAATGCCATCCTATTTTACTTACTTGGTCGTTCTTTCTTGCACAGTATATTGAGTTGAATTGCATAACAGAACTGTAGTGTTTGACAAACTTAATTTGTTGGGAACAGGGGAATTGGAACTGCCATTTTTATTTCTATTACTGGTGATTATTGCTCCTTATCAAGCCATGAACCTGGGGCAAGTTGTTGTTTTCCTTAACAAATGATTGAATTGGTGTTTGGAAATGTGGATGGTAGTTTATGGGATGTTGTTGATTTGCAGAGGAACCGAAGATAGAATGGTCATTTCCATAGCGGCTTCTGCATACTTGATCTATCAACACGTCACCAGGACAGGGGGTATTAAAAAGGCTTTTGATCAGGGAATTGTTGTACCCACCATTGCTACTGTGTGCCTTATCTGCGTGTCATTCATATTCCCCGTTACAGGGTATATATTTTAATTTAACCAAGTGTCAAGCCTAAACAGTGCCATATTTGTAAAGTCATCTTGACTCCTTGCTTAAAATTTTCAAATTATTATTGTGGAAAATAGTACATGTAAGGTGGTGTGTAATAAAGATCTAGTATATAAATAAGTCCAACAAGCTGCACGATTGAGTCCTTGGGAGCCTTGTCTTCTTGGCAAATCATGTCAATTTGATTGCATGAGAGATTGGTTGAGAAAATTAGATCGGCTCTTTCTGGATATGTTTGAACCTCCTCTGTCCTTTGCAATGGTAGCTGGTTGGCTGACTTGTTGAAAGAACTATTTTTGTCCATGGAGACAAAAACCGTATGAATAATATTTTAAAGAACACAAATTTTTTTCAGTGGTCAAACCATGCCTTTTATTCAAAGTTGCAGATACCATACATGCATTGATATTCCTCTGCTTTAAAAAAATAAAGGATCCTCTATATTATGAGAGTATACTGAGTTGGAGGTTTTAAAAATCAGATTAAATAACTTATTTCTTTGCCTTTTACGCATGCGAGGCATGATCGCACAAAGTTATCCATTATTCACAGTTCTAAAATATTGTGGAGCTCCTGTGCACAGTATTTATTTTCAATTTTTTAATATTTTCTATCTGTTTTTTGTTCCCACCAACACGCAATGCTGCATCTCCATCGCTCTAGAATAGAAACTTGACATCTGAAATTGCAGAAAAATCATATCAATTGGAAGGCCTAGCTGCAAAGCATTTGTAGGGTGCGTAAAGCAATTTAAACAAAAAACATCTAGCAGTGGGAAACATTCTAGGGTACCTGATGTTTTACTAGCTTAAAATTATAATTAAATTAAATCAAAAATTTATTCTGAAATAATATAAAATTAGTATAAACCCGACTTACAATGATGGGGGCTTACATAAACAATGTCGTGCCGTTCTGAAGTTGGGATTCCTCAATGTTTGACATTAATCAACATGTCATTTGTTCCCTTCCATTCAAAAGTTCAAGTTGGTTTCCTGATCAAGAAAGATCGATTGCATCCCTCCTTCTGAGCAACTCAATAATGATAAATGATCGTATTAGCACTTCAACATATAAAAAGCAGAATTGTCAAAAAACATATGTTTTGTAATGTTGCTTCTCGCCCATGGTTTTGTTCTCTTTAGAAAGTGATGTTCCTAACATTTCTCCAAAGGGAAATTTTGACAATTTGCCAAACTAGTGTAGCTATAAAGACAACCAAAAATGTTAAAAATGAGTACTATAAAAGAAAGTGACTTATGTGTCATGCAACAAGATCAGAACCATCTTGTCAATAATCAAGCTTAACATACTAAACTTTTAACGCATCCATCCATGCTATCAAAGCAATACAGAATCTTGTATGAAACTTACCAGAGGTGAGCCTGCTCCACATGAAGAAGCTACGAGGCAACTGAGATATTCTTAGCATGTTTCTCCTTATTTCCACATGTCACAAGAGGCAACTTCTAGACCAATAGAGGATAGTATAGAGAAGCATTCAAGCCACTCCCAAATAGTGCTCAAACTTCATCTTGTATTATCAATAATCTTGAGTACGGTCTATGTGTTACAGGCCCAAGCTACCAAACAACACTTTTCCCATGTTGGGTCCCTTCAAATTCTGAATCAAGGAAGCCCCATAGGAGCAACAAAATGAAAATGATACCTAGAAAATCACTCTTCTTGCCTAAGCCACCAATCTTAGCAAGGCTTAAGGAGGACCAACGATAATTATAAGGATCCCATGCTTCCACTATACTCTCTATTACTTTATTATCCAATATGTTTCTCATCTTATCTTTCCATTTTGTTTTGAATGTGGAGACTTTACAGCCTGCAATATAGTATGCTCTAAGCCCTTGTAGCAATATTCAAAATGTGGCTACAGTTGCTTTACAGTATCTGTAGATGAGGGTATGCCCCCTTTGTCTGCTATGGCGGAGAGCTGGGCTTTTGCTATGAGTACCTCATAAAA
>APFE030879925.1:65372-110315 GCA_000404065.3 Pinus taeda
TAAGGAATTTGTGCATCCCTATATCTACGAAAATTTCACCAAGAGTTGAATTGGGATATTAAAAAAACATTCGAGGTTTTATCCAAAAGAAAGTTCATGACATTTCATATGAAGTTAGTAGTGAAAAATGTCATTTTAATATAGTTCCGGCAAGTGAAGGAATTTGTGCATCCCTATATTTATGAAAAGTTCACGAGAGAGTTTGATTTCAGCAAGGAGTTTGACGGCTTTCACTTGTATTTTTCGAAACACCTAGTTGACAGAACCATGTAGTACGAAAAGGACATTTAATTTTTACCCTCACGATGGTTTGTGACAGCTAGCAACCTTGTGTGCCCTCTTTAAAAGTGACAATTCATTCTTAAATATGTAACATATGGAAAAACAAAATCTCCAAATACAAAAAAATAACTTAAAATAATGTACAAAAATATGTTCACATAAACAACTACTACATGAATAATGGATAACCTCTATATGACATTAACTATAACTCATTATCATCCACCCTTGCTTTCAAGAATGTTCATTCACATGTTGCTATTCTTCCAGACACTACTATTGCTTATCCATATTCAAAACACACATAACTAATAGTTTCAAGTGTGACTCATTATCATCCACCCTTGCATTCAACAATGTCCATTCCCATGCCACTATTCTTCTACACACTATTATTTATAAAATATTTATATTCAGCATACATATAACTAACAATTTCAATTGCAACTCTTTATCATCCACCCTCCCTTTCAACAATGCTCATTCACATGTCCCTATTCTTCCACATTCCATTCACATGTCCCTATCCTTCCACACTCTATACCTTATGGCATTTCCTTTACAACATTAGGTGCAAATGCTAGTTTAAACTTTATCCTTCATTTACTTATTGAAATAGCCACTCTTGCTTTATGGATATTTGTTTTACTCCGACTTCTCAACTACCCAGTTGTTTTTTGAGTTTCATTTCCTATTGTTTTGAGACTGTAGGCGTTGGTTGATCTCGACATTCAACGAGAATTAGAGGCATTTGGAAATGTTCCATCGATGTTCTTGGCTTAGGGAAGCTTAAAATTGATGCTTGAATGGAGATCAGAAGGAAAGCGACCGGACTGATCAGATTCCACGAAACCCCAATCGCACAATTCGGTATGTTAACCATAAATTTATCCTCTGCTACAATAGATGCTGATTCACGATCAAAACATAAATATTATTCAAACAAAAAACAATCGGTACATGTCATAAATAAAATCTGAAACATTACAATACTGAAAGGTTTGTGTAATGCTACTTGTGCTGAAAGCGGAATCGGCACTTGCTAGACCGAAACAGATGTTCAGCAAAGCCTACATCCCCGCACATGCTACACTCCATGATGGTTTCTTGGGAGCGAGATGCGAGAGTTTTATTTGCGGAGTAGATCGATTAAATAATGCCTTGCCCGGATATTTTGTCGACCATTCACGGGCATTACTATGTTTGTTCAGAAAGGAAGGATTCCTTCCACACACACCGTGCACGCAACAGGACTGAGAGTGAATGGAAGAAAACGCTAACGAGAAGTCTTGTCATCGCTGTGTTCGTTGAAGATGCGAGAGTACTAGGCATGGTCAGCCTTGGCATCTAAAGCATTATCTACCATGCAGTTGTGAATCCTATGATTGTGAACGTTGGACTTGCAATGTAACTTTCCATCAATGACTCATGGATTGCACGTCACGAGAATCATTGATACAGTCAAGAGGCCCATACGGTTGCTCCAACTCTTTATAGAAGTCTATGATGGAGGAGATGACAATTGCATAAAAGCTAACGGTCAAATTCAATCTTATAAAATGTCTTTGTCAATTGTTTACCAAATCAATTTATATAACATATCAAAAAGGTCGTACGATCTAGAGTTTTTAACTAATCTACTAGTCTATCAAAGGGGTAGCAGCCAGAAAGAGCCTGGAATTATTCGTCAAATTCGAAGGGAAAGGTTCTATAAAGGTTCTATTTTAATTTCAACTTTCAAAATAAATTATTCTCCTTTTATGAAAATGAATAATAAATTAAAAATTATAGTATACATTAAGACAAAATTTGAGATACATTTGAATGAGAATATATAGACACATTTCTTTAGAGATTGTTCATTAATATTACATTTATATAAGAATTATACAATAAAATTTAATGGAATTATTTATTTATATTTTATTTCAAAATTAATGAGGGGAATTTTATTTATTTTTTATTTTTTTTAAGTTCAAACACAATAAAATTATTCTACAATGAAATTATTTATCTTTCTTATGTTTTTTGTAGGGTAATTGATCTGATTCTTTAGACACTTATTATGAGTTTTTTAAAATTAATCAAAATATTATTTTATTTTATGGATATCATTGCAAATTCAATAAAATAGAAAAACAACAATTATTTAAAACTTCTAACAACAAAATTTTATATAAAAGAAACATAAGTTACAAGAATATTTGCCATAAAAATTATAGACCTAGTGAATAAAAAAGGCAAGGACAACACAGAGAGATGACACTATTATCTCAATGAGAGAATTTTTTAATTGAAGTCCTCACCACGCAAAACACATACTAGTCCAATTTTACAAGTTGGTAAATAATGATACCTACCCAACTACAACAAACTCCTACATTGCAAACTAATAACTTTCTAGAAGACTACAATGGAACTATGGTAATCTAGAAGAAAGCACTGGAACAATATAGTTATCCCATTAACTTTAACAAAGGAAAAACATATTCTTTATAGCTTTTCTTCTTTTGGAGTACGTTTGATGGAAACAATATTGTTTGGTTGGCATTGATGTCAACCTTCATATGTCATGTTTTGGACTATCAATATGCTTTGTCGACAAGTTATGTGATGGAGGCATATGGAAGTTATGTTTGGCTCGATTGCTAGTGAATCGTGGTTGCAGTGGTTGGTCAATGTTATAGAAGGTTAGAAGGATGTGTTGTAGTGTGATAATGTTGTACTCAAGTGGTGTTGCGGGTACTTTAAGTTTTGGATGGAGGAGAGTTAAATTTTATAAGGTTACAAATTTTCGTTGGCTTTCCAAAGTCAACTCATGTAACTCGCACAATGTCATTGTCTTGCAATGTTGTGAGTACAAAAATCACCTTTGGCATCCTATTATGGGTCCGTGACACAACCTGCATTTTGGGAAAGGAAAACCATGAGCATTTCGATGGAAATTTCCCATCGTATATAGTGTGAGTGACATGTTGATCAAATCCTATTCGATATGGTCATTAAGATAAATGGAAGGAAATTAGTGTGTTGATTTAGTCCAATTTGATGAGGACAAAATTAGTATAAGTATATCATATCATGGTTGAAACTTAATTTAGCTACTTTGAATAATGAGGCTGAATCATATACCTATAGCAGTGATCATATCAAGAGTTAATGTTGCAGAATTCTAGTAAATCACTATAGGTGCCATGTATATTGCCTTGTATTACACTACAAATGATGATTATGTTGTATGGTTGAGTGGGTGTTTGTACTAATACCCTTAGAGTATGGTTGTGTGAGTTTTTTGTGCCACTGATGTGTTGAATGCGTGAAGGTTGTTGTTGTGTTACTAGTGTAAAAGAGAACCCATATGAAAATGAATTAAAGTGTTTTCCATGGTGTTTAAGAAGGTTGGGACCTTCGGCAAGTGGTGGCTTACTAATATAGGGAGTTGGGGCTTCTTATCTGGTAGTGTCCAGGGAGTTGATATTGAGGAGGTTGGAGCATCCAAGAAGTGTTTGCATGCTATGATAGGGAGTTTCAACTTCCTTGTTGGTGGTGGCCAGCAAAAGTATTTGTAGAGGTTGGGGCCTTTGACAAGTTGTGGTTTTCTAAATAGGGATTTGGGGCTTCCTAGCTAGTGGTGGCCAACAAATTGATAGACAGGGAGGTGAGGCTTCCTAGTAGGCAGAGGCCAACAAATGATGTAGATGAAGTTGATATTCCTACTAGTTGGGGCTTGCAAATCTATGTAAAAGAAAATATTGAATATTAGTAAGAAGACAAGTAGAGAAAATGTATGTTGTTTTCTCTCCCCTTAAGGGTTTCCACCTAAAATATATGGTGTCTAGTTGTGTTGATTGTTATGTTGTGTTTTAAGGTTGCATGCATGATTATATTTGTTATTCATTTACTATGTCATTGGTTATCTATGTGTTAAATTCTTTGATTAATTATTTCATAAAAAATGGTTACGATGATACATTCAATGCTATACTGATTCACTCCTCCTCCCCCCCCCACCTTCTCCCCCCCATAGTATAAATAACTTTCCAACAATTGGTATAAGAGCCTAGTTCCTTATGTTGTAGCTTAATCACTAGAAGAACGATCTGGGTGAATCATGGATCATTAAAGTGATACACTTCTCAATATCGCAAACTTTCAAGAATGGAGAGAGAAGGTAAAATCAAAATTTTTTCTCATGGATATGATTTTTAGAAAGTGGTCATAAATGGTTATGGTGAAGAACCCATTTCAAAACAAGCTCAACAATGGAATGCCCGGACCAAGTGTGAAATTTGCAAAGGCATTCATAATATGGACCTTGAGAAATTCATGGATCTCAAGTCTACAAAGGAAATTTTGGATAGGTTGTAGGCCCTATATGAAGAAGAAACCAATAGAAATGGTAGAGAGAAGGAGAAGAAAAGGAAGAACAATAAAAAAGACCCCCAAAAGGAAAGTGATTAGCCAAATGAAATTTGTTCTCCTAGTATCAAAATAGTTGAGTGTTAAGAGGAGAGACCATTAAAGATCAAGCTAAGCTTAACTTTGCATTGGCTAAAATAGAAAGTCTCCAAATAGGAAATAGAGAACTGAAGAAGCTCCTTCAAATATTTGAGGGAACATACTCTAGAATAAATGAAAACAATTAAGTAAAGACAAGATAAGTTCTAGATTGTAGTCCTAACCTCAAAAAAAGGAAAATGGTGTCACTCCTAATGCCACTTTTTGATATGGACATTGATTTCATGAGCTTCTTTTAGAACATTTTTTTTTAAAACAAACTATTCTATTATTTAAAGTTTTAAGAATATACATAGCACAAAGAGACACTACATCTTATTTTTTGACCCAACGACCATGTTAACATGACATACAAGTTTATCCTAAGTGAGCTTGTCTTCCATTGAGTGACTAAGTTTTATGGAGCTTACCCATTAAGAAACAAAATTATCCAAAAACAAGTAATGTATCTAGCAAACATATACAATTCAATTGAAAGTTGGTTTTCCTAATAAAGAAACCAAGATTACTTATTAATTCTAACCTAATAGATTCATACAAACAAGAGAAATGAAAAGAAAAAAATAAGGAAAATCAAACATGGAATATTAGTGCCAATTCTACAAATAGGCATAGATATAGAGAATCTTGGCAAAAATATCTAGTGTTGAGCCCAACCTCAAAAGTAAATATCCGACCTTTCTTTTTAGAAAGGCACTTGCAAAACTAAGAACCCTATCCAAATGCAGACACATCTAAAATATTTCAACTTTTTAGCCAATGAAAGTGTGTACTACCATTAGCTTTTTGTGCACTACAAATATCAAAAGAATATATAAATTGAAAAATTAAGTACTAATTAGTAGTTTTGACTTGAATGATAGTAAATCATAATATTAGTCACTACTTTGCTTGACTTGGATCCTTAATTAGTGGCTTCATCAATGGCCACGTTGTTTAGTCCACTTGGTTGTCGTACTAGTAGCTCTGACTTGAATGATAGGTTGAATGAAAATATTAATTGAGGTTTTAATGAATTAGGTTGAAAGATCGAACACATGGGATATTCATGCAAAAGCTATCGTGATCTTTTTGGTATCACAAACTTGCAAATAATAATTTTATAAAATGCTTTTTACAAATTTAAGATTATCTAGAAGTTTTATTATGACCAGTAACATAAAAATAATAATTTCAAAAGACTAATAAATGACTTTACAAATTTAATAATATTAATTTACTTTTTAATATTAAAATAGAACACCAAGTAATAATCCACAAATCTATTTTATTTTCCATTTACACTTCTCAACATTGTTGTGATCGGGTTTATAAAACTATCCATTAACAATATAGATACCCATTAACTTTAACAAAGGAAAAACATATTCTTTAAAATACTTAGCTTTTCTTCTTTTGCAACACGTTTGATGGAAACAATATTGTTTGGTTGGCATTGATGTCAACCTTCATATGTCATGTTTTGGATTGTCAATATGCTTTGTCGACAAGTTATGTGATGGAGGTGTATGGAAATTGTGTTTGGCTTGATTGTTGGTGAATCGTGGTTGCAGTGGTTGGCCGATGTTATAGAAGGTTAGAAGGATGTGTTGTAGTGTGATAATGTTGTACTCAAGTGGTGTTGTAGGTAATTGAAGTTTTGGATGGAGGAGAGTTAAATTTTATAAGGTTACAAATTTTTGTTGGCTTTCAATAGTGAGCTCATGTAACTCACACAATGTCATTGTATTGCAATGGTGTGAGCACAAAAATCACCTTAGGCATCCTAATGGGCCCATGACACAACCTGCATTTTGGGAAAGGAAAACCACAAGCATTTCCATGGAATTTTCCCATTGTATAGAGTGTGAGTGACATGTTGATCAAATCCTATTTGATATGGTCATCACGATAAATTGAAGGAAATTAGTGTGTTTCTTTAGTCCAATTTGATGAGGACAAAATTAGTATAAGTATATCATGTCATGGTTGAAACTTAATTTAGCTACTCTGGATAATGAGGCTGAATCATATACCTATAACAGTGATCATATCAAGTGTTAATGTTGTAGAATTTTAGTACATCACTATAGATGCCATGTATCTTGCCTTGTATTACACTACAAATGATTATTATGTTGTATGGTTGAGTGAGTGTTTGTACTAATACCCATAGAGTATGGTTGTGTGAGTTCTTGATGCTACTAATGTGTTGATTTTAGGAAGTTTGTTGTTGTGTTATTGTTCCAAAAGAGGACGTAGTATGAAAATGAATGAAAGTGTTTTCCATGGTGTTTGAGAAGTTTGGGACCTTCGACTAGTGGAGGCTTACTAATATTGGGAGATGGGAATTCTTATCTGGTAGTGGCCAGTGAGTTGATATTGAGGTTAGGGCCTCCAAGAAGTGCTCACATGCTATGATAGGGAGTTTTAGCTTCCTTGTTGGTGGTGGGCAACAAAAGTATTTTTGGAGGTTGGGGGCTCTAACAAGTTGTGATTTTCTAAATAGGGATTTGGGGCTTCCTAGCTAGTGGTGGCCAACAAATTGATAGATAGGGAGGTGGGGCTTCCTAGTAGGTCGATGCTAACAAATGATCTAGAGGGAGTTGAGAATCCTACTAGTTGGGGTTTGCAAATCTATGTAAAATAAAATATTGAATATTAGTAAGAAGACAAGCAGAGAAAATGTATGGTGTTTTTTATCCACTTAAGGGTTTCCACCTAAAAAATATGGTGTCTAGTTCTGTTGATTGTTATGTTGTGTTTCAAGGTTGCATGCATGATTAGATTTTTTATTCATTTACTATGTCTTTGGTTATCTATGTGTTCAACTTTTTGATTAATTATTTCGTAGAAAATGGTTGTGGTGATACATTCAATGTTATATTGATTCACTCCTCCCCTCACCCCCACCCACCTCCTCCCCCCCATAGTATAAATAACTTTCAACAATTGGTATAAAAGCCTAGTTCCTTCTATTGCAGCTTAATCACTAGAAGGAAGATCTAAGTGAATCATGGATCATTAAAGTGCTACACTACTCAATATCACAAACTTTCAAGAATGGAGAGAGAAGGCAAATCATAATATTTTTTCATGGATCTGATTTTTAGAAAGTGGTCATAAATGATTATGGTGAAGAACCCCTTTCAAAACAAGCTCAACAATGGAATGCCTAGACCAAGTGTGAAATTTACAAAAGTATTCATAATGTGGACCTTGAGAAAGTCATGGATCTCAAGTCTAAAAAGGAAATTTGGGATAGGTTGTAGGCCCCATATGAAGAAGAAACCAATAGTAAGGAAAATCAGACATGGAACATTAGTGTCAATTCTACAAATAGGCATAGATATAGAGAATGTTGGCAAAAATATCTAGTGTTGAGCCCAACCTCAAAAGTAAATATCCCACCTTTCTTTATAAAAAGCCACTTGCAAAACTAAAAAGCCTATCCAAATGCAGACACATCTATAATATTTCCACTTCTCAGCCAATGAAAGTGTGTAGAACCATTAGATTTTTGTGCACTACAAATATCAAAATAATATATAAATCGAAAGATTAAGTACTAATTAGTAGTTTTGACTTGAATGATGGTAAATCATAATATTAGTGACTACTTTGCTTGACTTGGATCCTTAATTAGTGGCTTCATCAATGGTCATGTTGTTTAGTCCACATGGATGCCACACTAGTAGCTCTGACTTGAATGATAGGTTGAATGAAAATATTAATTGAGATTTTAATGAATTAGGTTGAAAGATCGAACACATGCAATGTTCATGCAAAAGCTATCGTGATCCTTTTGGTATCATGAACTTGAAAATAATAATTTGATAAAATGCTTTTTACAAATTTAAGATTAGCTAGAAGTTTTATTATGACCAGTAACATAAAAATAATAATTTCAAAAGACTAATAAATGATTTTACAAATTTAATAATATTAATTTACTTTTGAATATTAAAATAGCACACCAAGTACCCGGATGCGGGTGACACGTTGATAGAAGCTGGCCACGTGACCGCCATGAGGAGCCTTCGGTGCAAAGGCAACTTGACGTGCGATTAATGAAATCCATTAAACGCGCATTCAATGGCATTCAATGCCATTCCTATTGCCCGAGCTACCAAGGAATTAAGACAACAGCAACCAGAATGTCTGGGCACGGAGAGTTCAGTTTAACAGGCCTGTCTGAACAGGCAAGGGATTTCGACTCTGCTCTGCAAGATAATGGGGGTTTGTGGGCAGAGAAGAAGAGTGTAAGTGCGAGTAAGCCTAAAGGCAAACCCAATTTCTGGTCAGGGAAGCAGAATTGCTTTAGAGGCAGCGAGCAGTTTGAGATTTGGTCCCCACTGTTACAATTTATCATGGAGAGGTGAGCAAAGAAAACCCTGTTACAACTTTACAGGTTAAGGATGCCTCTTAGAGGCCATGCTTCGCCGAGTAGGGGTAGGAATCATGGTCAGAGGGGGAACCCTGGTGGCAGAGGCGTTCATAGCCCGCAGCGGGTCTCCCCGTTGGCTTATGCCTCACCCAGCTCTCCTGGTTCTGACAATTCCGACGCTGATATTAGCAACTCGGTGCAGACGGTTAAGTTCAAATACTTTCATCGCACCAACAAGCCAATTGTTTCTACATTAATTACAGTGGTTTTTACGGAGGAAGAAGGAGAAGAAGGTAGGGGAAAGGGGATTTATGAGGAGCAGGAGCCAAGCTCCAACAATTCCTCCCAGAGCGGAAGCCAGGAGGAAAGCTCCTACCTACCCTCCTCTCAAAGCAAGCTCGAAGAGGAAAGCACAAGCTTTCATTCAAAGGAGCAGAATGAAGCCCTCCGTGAAATCTGTAGCCTTATGGATATGGAAATTACCAGTTCGGTAGCCAAGAAGATGCCTGAAGATGACAAGCAGCTTGCACGCTTCTTCGGAAGTAACCTGTATCCTATTCTCCCTCCAGGAATTCTCAGGCTGGAGGACATACCGGCTGGCATGGAAATAGAGTATGTGCCTGATCTAGAATGGGAGGAAGCTGAATGGGCAGCCGAGCAGCAAGCTGCAAAGCAGAAGGAAACTGAGGACCAGGCGGCAGAGGAAACTGAGGACATTGCCAAGGAGGGGAAGGATTAAGGTACTTCTCCAGCGTTTTTTGTTTTTTGGTTTTGTTACGATGACCACCTGCGCTTAGCCTGTCTATGGTCTTTTGGTTACGTGTGCCACCTGTGCTCCGTCCGGGAAGCGTCCAGCATTCCACCTGCGCTCAGCTTGCCTTCGGTTTTTTGGTTACGTGTGCCACCTGTGCTCAGTCCGAGAAGCTTGAAGAACCTTCGACGCGTGTCCTCCATCAAACGTCCCTCTCCTAACAGGCATCTATGCTTGGTTTAGTCTGTTTCTGTTTATGTATTTTGTTAATTCCTGTCATTATGTCTAAAACTGTAGACTGGAAGTGTAATTGTGAGGCACTATGTCAAGGCCTGTAAACACAAATTTTGGTTTGGAAAACTTGATAGAGAGCTGTTCACACGCTCTCAGAGGTTTCGACCTCTTGTATATATTTTTTTCATTTTCTTAATATAAATTAGTTTAGCATTTGCCCAAAAAAAAAAAAAAAAAAAAAAAAAAAAAAAAAAAAAAAAAAAAAAAAAAAAAAAAATAGCACACCAAGTAATAATCCACAAATCTATTTTATTTTCCATTTTATATTTTAGGTTATGAGTAATAATACACTTCTCAACATTGTTGTGATCGGGTTTATAAAACTATCCCTTAACAATATAGTTATCTCATTAACTTTAACAAAGGAAAAACATATTCTTTAAAATACTTAGCTTTTCTTCTTTTGTAGCATGTTTTCTGGAAACAATATTGTTTGGTTGGCATTGATGTCAACCTTCATATATCATGTTTTGGATTGTCAATATGCTTTCTCGCCAAGTTATGTGATGGAGGTGTATGGAAATTGTGTTTGGCTCGATTGTTGGTGAATCGTGGTTGCAGTGGTTGGTCGATGTTATAGAAGGTTAGAAGGATGTGTTGTCATGTGATAATGTTGTACTCAAGTGATGTTGTAGGGACTTGAAGTTTTGGATGGAGGAGAGTTAAATTTTATAAGGTTACAAATTTTTGTTGGCTTTCCAGAGTGAGCTCATGTAACTCACACAATGTCATTGTCTTGCAATGGTGTGAGCACAAAAATTACCTTAGGCATCCTATTATGGGCCCATGACACAACCTGCATTTTCGAAAAGGAAAACCATGAGCATTTCCATGGAATTTTCCCATCGTATATAGTGTGAGTGACATGTTGATCAAATCCTATTTGATATGGTCATCAAGATAAATGAAAGGAAATTAGTGTGTTGATCTAGTCCAATTTGATGAGGACAAAATTAGTATAAGTATATCATGTCATGGATGAAACTTAATTTAGCTTCTCTGGATAATGAGGCTGAGTCATATACCTATAGTAGTGATCATATCAAGAGTTAATGCTATATAATTTTAGTACATCACTAAAGGTGCCATGTATCTTGCCTTGTATTACACTAGAAATGATTATTATGTTGTATGGTTGAGTGAGTGTTTGTACTAATACCCTTAGAGTATGGTTATGTGTGTTTTTGGTGCTACTAATGTGTTGATTTTAGGAAGGTTGTTGTTGTGTTATTGTTCCAAAAGAGGACCCAGTATGAAAATGGATGAACGTGTTTTTCATGGTGTTTGAGAACGTTGGGACCTTCAGCAAGTGGTGGCTTGCTCATATAGGGAGATGGGGCTTCTTATCTGGTAGTGGCCAGCGAGTTGATATTGAGGAGGTTGGGGTCTCGAAGAAGTGCTAGCATGCTATGATAGGGAGTTTTAGCATCCTTGTTGGTGGTGGCCAACAAAAGTATTTTTGGAGGTTGGGGCCTCTGACAAGTTGTGGTTTTATAAATAGGGAGTTGGGGCTTCCTAGCTAGTGGTGGCCAACAAATTGATAGATAGGGAGGTGGAGCTTCCTAGTAGTTAGATGCTAACAAATTATGTAGAGGAAGTTGAGATACCTACTAGTTGGGCTTTGCAAATCCATGTAAAATAAAATATTGAATATTAGTAAGAAGACAAGCAAAGAAAACATATGGTGTTTTTTCTCCACTTAAGGGTTTCCACCTAAAACATATAGTGTCTAGTTCTGTTCATTGTTATGTTGTGTTTTAAGGTTGCATGCATGATTAGATTTTTTATTCATTTACTATGTCTTTGGTTATATATTGTTCAATTATTTGATTAATTATTTCGTAAAAAATGGTTATGGTGATACATTCAATGTTATGTTGATTCACTCCTCCCTTCCCCTCCACCCACCTCCTCCCCCCCACAGTATAAATAACTTTCCAACAATTGGTATAAGAGCCTAGTTCCTTTTGTTTCAACTTAATCATTAGAAGGAAGATCCAGGTGAATCATGGATAATTAAAGTGCTACACTACTCAATATAACAAACTTTCAAGAATAGAGAGAGAAGGAAACTCATAATATTTTCTCATGGATCCGATTTTTAGAAAGTGGTCATAAATGGTTATGGCGAAGAACCCCTTTCAAAACAAGCTCAACAATGGAATGCCCAAACCAAGTATGAAATTTAAAAAAGTATTCATAATGTGGACCTTGAGAAAATCATGGATCTCAAGTCTGCAAAGGAAATTTGGGATAGGTTGTAGGCGCCATATGAAGAAGAAACCAATAACAAGGAAAATCAGACATGGAACATTAGTGTCAATTCTACAAATAGGCATTGATATAGATAATGCTAGCAACAATATCTAGTGTCTGGCTCAACCTCAAAATTAAATATCCCACCTTCCTTTTTAGAAAGCCACTTGCAAAACTAAAAACCCTATCCAAATGTAGACACATCTATAATATTTCAATTTTTTGGCCAATGAAAGTGTGTACAACCATTAGATTTTTGTGCACTACAAATATCAAAAGAAAATATAAATCGAAAAATTAAGTATTAATTAGTAGTTTTGAATTGAATGATAGTAAATCATAATATTAGTCACTCCTTTGCTTGACTTGGATCCTTAATTAGTGGCTTCATCAATGGCCACGTTGTTTAGTCCACTTGGATACCATACTAGTAGCTCTAACTTGAATGATAGGTTGAATGAAAATATTAATTTAGGTTTTCATGAATTAGGTTGAAAGATCGAACACATGCAATGTTCATGCAAAAGCTATCGTGATCCTTTTGATATCACAAACCTGCAAATAATAATTTGATAAAATGCCTTTTACAAATTTAAGATTAGCTAGAAGTTTTATTATGACCAGTAACATAAAAATAATAATTTCAAAAGACTAATAAATGATTTTAAAAACTTAATAATATTAATTTAATTTTTAATATTAAAATAGCATACCCAGTAAAAATCCACAAATATATTTTATTTTCCATTTTATATTTTAGGTTATGAGTAATATTACACTTCTCAACACTGTTGTGATTGGGTTTATAAAACTATCGCTTAACTTTTTCCTTTGCCCATTCACAAAGACAAAAATTTAAACTCTAGAGGTGTGCAAACATTTACCAAATCCAGGGACGTCGCCTTATTTAGATATGTTCGACATAAAAACTAATCAATATCTATGAAACCAAACCAACTCAAATATACAATTATCAGTTGGTGAGCATCCAAACCATAGATCTCTCATTTTAAATGCAACAAGAATTGCAGTGAACAAATAAGTATATGTTAAGTGTGAAGCCAAAATTCATGCAGAATTCCAAATCCTTCTAGATTAGATCTTTCTAGATCTCCAAGGTTCTAGATCTTTCTAGATCTTAACACCGCCATTCATTTCTAGATCATTCCAGATCTCCATTTGAATCACATACAGGATTCTAGATCCTTCTTTTGCCTCCATATATTTGTAATTTCTCTAGCCAAGGAAAGAAAGCCAAGGCCCAAGCCTATTATGTAATACAAAGTGATTTCTATTCTCCAGTGATTGTTTTATCTATTTCGCTATTTCTGACTGAGTAATCTTGTTGTTTCTCCATTTGTTTGTCTCTATGAACTATTCTCTACTATTGCTTGCTAAGTCTTTGAGTATAAATTGGTTGTGTGTTATGTATGCTCTGGTCTAACAATTGGTATTAGAGATAGGGTTGAATATCCACTGTGCAAGCCGCTTATTGCCATCATATTAGTCTGGCGGCATTTGTTAAAACATTGGTTGCTACCCCTGGAGCTGTTGAAAGATCTGTCCAACGAATAGCTGAGGAACATTGGAACTAAAAGACAGTTGTTGTAAGAAACACAAGGTCGTGAATCTCTGTTGAAACATGTTGCTGGAGTTTGAAACATGGAGATTCATGGAGTTTGGAGTTGAAACATAGTGTTCATAAGTTTTTTCTTTTACATCAAGTTTGCACATATACGTCAAGTTTTTTCTTAAACCAACATATGTATGTGTGAAATGTGAAAAGGTTAAAACATTATATATGTTTTATATATTTATTATAAAACATATATAATTATATGTTGGAATTCTGAAAAGTATATTTAAAAAAAAGGAACAGGAATTTTGAAAAGGGTATTTTAGAAGGAGGAAGGTCATTATTACTTAATTTTAAAGGGTAAAATTAAAGTTTTATTTTTAAGTGGAGTTTTTGTGTTCTAGGGCATGAATTTGATTGAAAACAGAGACAACAATTACAAATATGGAGAAGTTGAGTGGGGCTAATTTTGCCCTATGGAAATCACAGATGGAGGATATTCTGATTTTAAAGGATCAATATTTTCCGATTCAGGGCACAACAAAGAAACCCTCATCGATGACAAATGAAGAGTGGAATGAGCTAGATAGGAAGGAAATTACAACAATCCGCCAATATTTAGCAAAGAATTTGTATTTCAATGTGTCTAGAGAAAAGATGGCAGTAGGATTATGGAGGAAGTTCCATGATCTGTACGAGAACAACACACATAAAACAAAGTGTTCTTGATGAAGAAGCTTTATAATCTCAAAATGAAGGAGGGTGATTCAGTTGTTGAGCACTTGAATACATTTAATATTATTACTAATCAACTTGCCTCTATTAAAATCATTTTAGATGATGAAATTAGAGCTATTTTGCTAATGTGTTCTATGCCAAACAGCTGGGAAAATTTAATTGTAGCTATGAGCACTTTAGCAACTACAGGGACCCTGAGGTTTGATGATGTCAGTAGCAGTTTAATGAATGAGGAGTTGTGATGCAAGTCAATATTCGAAAACCAGGGAGGAGAGGCTCTAGCTCTAGCTGATTGTGGTAGGAGAATGGATCAAGGCCGGCAAGGGCGATCAAGATCGAGACACTCATCAAAATCAAGGAGAGGAAGCGTCATCTACATTCATTGTGGTAAATCTGGGCACATAAAGAAAGAATGTTGATTCTAGAAGAAAGGACAAAAGGATCAAAGACCATCTAGTACAAATCAAAAGTCATCCAACACAAATGAAGGTGAGACTATTACTGTAGCCACAGATGGTGATGCGTTGTTTACTGTTTCAATGGAGGATGCATGTGTATATACATCTAGCAGTAACTTTGATTGGATCCTTAACTCTGGGGCATCTCACCATGTAACCCCATGCAAAGATAGTTACGTCTCACATAATCCTGGTGATTATGGTAGAGTGCATTTGGGGAATAATCATTTTTGCAGTATTGTTGGAGTGGGAGATGTCCACATAAATATGAAATATGGATAAGATATATTGTTGAAATAGGTTAGGCATGTACCAAAAATTCTCATGAGTTCAATCTCTATGGGATGACCGGATGATGAAGGCTATTTGAGAAGCTTTGGAAAAGGAGGCTGGAAATTTAGCAAAGGTGCATTGGTCATGGCCAAAGGACCAAAGATAGGAACATTATACATATTGAAGGCACTGATAGAAAAATTAGATTTGACTACTATCACAAAAGAAGGAAATTCAGCAGATCTGTGGAATAAGCATTTGGGTCACATGAGCGAGAAGGGCTTAAAATTTCTTGTTGGTAAAAAATTATTGCCATGTTCAAAATCCCACAATCTTGATCTTTGTGAGCATTGTATATATGGTAGAAAAAGAAGGGTTTCATTACTTAGAGGTGGCCATGACAGAAAGAAAAATGTGTTAGAATCGGTACACTAAGATGTGCTTAGGCCTGTTAACATCAAATCATTAGGAGGAGCATCATATTTTGTAACATTTATAGATGATGCATCAAGGAAGGTTTGGGCATATCCTATGAAAAATAAAAGTGAAGTATTTGGAATATTTCACAAATTCCATGTTGTTGTTGAAAGAGAGACTAAAAAAATGTTGAAGTGTTTAAGAACAGATAATGGTGGAGAATATTGCTCAAATGCATTTAAGGAATATTGTAACAGGTTTGGCATAAAGCATGAGAAGACTGTGTGTGGTACTCCTCAACAGAATCGTGTCGCAGAAAGGATGAATCACACCATTATCGAAAAGGTGCGAAGTATGTTGTCCAATTCCGATTTGGAGAAGAAATTTTAGGCTGAAGCAGTCAGGATCGCTTGCTACCTCATAAATAGATCTCCAACTATAGCATTGGATGACGGTATCTTTGAAGAAGTTTGGACTGGTAAGAATTTGAATTATTCTCACTTGAAAATCTTTGGATGCAAAGCATTCATACATATTCCCAAATAAAATATAATTGAGCTAGATGATAAATATATGAAATGCATATTTTTTGGATATGCAGATGAAGATTTTGGTTATCGTCTATGGGATCTAGTCAAACATAAAATTATTAGAAGCAGAGATGTTATATTTAATGAGTCAGAAATGTTCAAGAGGATTGTAGGTGAGTTGGAGGTCAAGAAGGTTATTGACAGGTTTGAAGAGCAGTAGGAAAAAATACCACCAATACAAGAAAAAGAATAGTAAATTCAGGAGCATGAAGAACAACAAGTGGAAAATGATGAACAACAAAAAGAAGGAATATTGCAAGAACCTTTATAGGAGATTCAACTTGATAATGGACCACCATTGTTGGTTCGAGATCTTCTAGGCCTCATAAGCCTTCACAAAGTTATCCTCCTTCAAACTATATTTTATTGACTGAGGAAGGTTAACCTAATTGTTTTCAGGAATCTTGTAAAGTCGAGCACAGTAAAGAATAGAAGAAAGAAATGGAAGAAGAAATTAACTCTTTAATGGAAAATAAAACTTGGGAGTTGGTAAACCTCCCAAAAGGTAGAAAGGCTCTACAAAGCAAGTGGGTGTATAGGATTAAGCATGAAGGTGACACAAAGAAGGATAGGTATTAAACAAGGCTGGTGGTGAAAGGTTTTTCCCAAAAAGAAGGTATTGACTTCACTGAAATTTTTTCACCTATTGTTAAAATGTCATCCATTAGAGTCATTCTTGGACTAGTTGCTACTTTAGACTTAGAATGTGAACAGTTAGATGTAAAAATTGTACTCCTTCATGGTGAATTGGAAGAAGAACTTTATATGGAGCAGCCAGAAGGCTTCATAGAAAAAGGCAAAGAAGGCCTTGTTTGTAGGTTGAAGAAGAGTCTTTATGGGTTGAAACAGGCACCTCGACAATGGTACAAGAAATTTGATTCATTCATGTTGGAACATGGTTTTTAGAGGTTGGAAACTAACCATTGTGTCTATATCAAGAGCTATGATTAAGGAAAGTATATCATATTATTGTTATATGTGGATGACATGTTGACTGTTGGGCATGATAAGAATAAGGTCAATAGGTTGAAGAAAGATTTGGGTAGAAAATTTGCAATGAAGGATTTGGGACCAGCACAATAGATACTGAGCATGCAGATTATGTGTGACAGGAAAAACAAAAGGTTGTCGATGTTACAAGAAAAATATATCAAGAAGGTGCTTGACAAGTTTAATATGAAGGATGCTAAGCCAGTTGGTACACCCCTTGCAGCCCACTTCAAGCTTGACAAGGAGAAAGAAGAGATGAGCAAGATTCCTTATGCTTCAGCAATTGGTAGTTTGATGTATGCCATGGTATGCACACGACCAGACATTGCATATTCAGTGGGAGTAGTGAGCGAGTTCCTTGCCAATCTAGGAAAACAACATTGGCAAGCAGTAAAATTGATTTTGAGGTATCTCAATGGTACTAGTCATTATTATATGTTTTGGTCATGATAAGATTTTGCTTGAAGGATTTACAGATGCAGATGTGACTGGAGATATTGATACCAGAATGTTGGCTGTAGGTTATTTGTATAGATTTGCAGGTGCAGCAGTATCTTGGGTTTCAACACTACAAAGAATAGTAGCCCTCTCTACAACAGAAGCATAGTATATAGTTGCAACAGAAGCTTGTAAAGAGATGTTGTGGATGCAGCGATTCCTAGGAGAGAAAGGAATAAAGCAAGACAAGTATGTGTTATATTGTAATAGTCAGAGTTCCATTCACTTGGCGAAAAACCTAGCATTTCATTCAAAAACCAAGCACATTGACTTAGGCTACCATTGGATCTAGCATGTATTGGAGGAAGAATAGTTATCCTTGGAAAAGATCCATACAAATAGGAACCTTGCTAATATGATCAGTAAGATTCTACCATGAAATAAACAGGAGTTATGTAGAGGAATGGTTGGATTCGATGTGACTTGATTCATATTTGGCTTCAAGTGGGAGAATGTTATGTGTGAAGCCAAAATTCATGCAGGATTCTAGATCCTTCTAGATTAGATCTTTCTAGATCTCTAGGATTCTAGCTCTTTCTAGATCTTAACACAGCCATTAATTTCTAGATCATTCCAGATCTCCATTTGAATCACATACAGGATTCTAAATCCTTCTTTTTCCTCCATAAATTTGTAATTTCTCTGGCCAAGGAAAGCAAGCCAAGGCCCAAGCATGTTATGTAATGCAAAGTGTTTTTGGTTCTCCAGTGATTGTTTTATCTATTTTTCTATTTCTGACTAAGTAATCTTGTTGTTTCTCCATTTGTTTGTCTCTATGAATTATTCTCTGTTATTGCTAGCTAAGTATTTGAGTATAAATCTGTGGTATGTTATGTATGCTCTGGTCTAACAACTCTTATCAGAGCTAGAGTCGAATATCCATTGTGCAAGATGCTTAGTGCCATCGCCTTACTCTGGTAGCATTCGTTAAAACGTTGGCTGCTACCCCTGGACCTGTTGAAGGATCTGTCCAGGGAATAGTTGAGGAACACTGGAACTAAAAGATAGTTGCTGCAAGGTCATGGATCTATGTTGAAACTTGTTGCTAGAGTTTGAAACATGGAGATTCGTGAAGTTTGGAGTTGAAACGTGGTGTTCGTAAATTTTTTCTTTTACATCAAGTTTGCATGTATACGTCAAGTTTTTTCTCAAACCAACATATGCATGTGTGAAATGTGAAAAGGTTAAAACATTATATATGTTTCATATATTTATTTAAAACATATATAATTATATATTGGAATTTTGAAAAGTATATTTTAGAAAAAAGAGCAGGAAATTTGAAAAGGGTATTTTAAATGGAGGAAGGTCACCATTACTAAATATTAAAGAGTAATAATTAAAGTTTTATTTCTAAGTGGAGTTTTTGTGTTTTGGGGTGTGAGTTTGATTGAAAATGGAGACAAGAGTTACAGATATAGAGAAGTTGAACGGGGCTAATTTTGCCCTATGGAAATCACAGATGGAGGATATACTGATTTTAAAGGATCAATATTTGTTGATTGAGGGAACAACAAAGAAACCCTCATCGATGACAAATGAAGAGTGGAATAAGCTAGATAGAAAGGTGATTGCAACAATATGCCAATATTTAGAAAATAATGTGTATTTCAATGTTTCTAGAGAAAAGACGATGGTAGGATTATGGAAGAAGCTCTACTGATCTATATGAGAAGAACACAACATCAAACAAAGTGTTCTTGATGAAGAAGCTTTATAATCTCAAAATGAAGGAGGGTGCTTTACTTGTTGAGCACTTGAACACATTTAATATTATTACTAATCAACTTGCCTCTATAAAATCATTTTTGATGATGAAATTAGAGCTATTTTTCTAATGTGTTCTATGCTAGACAGCTAGGAAAATTTAATTGTAGCTATGAGCACTTCAGCCACTACAAGGACCCTGAAGTTTGATGATGTCAGTAGCAGTTTAATGAATAAGGAGCTGCGACGCAAGTCAATTACAGAAAACCAGGGAGGAGAGGCTCTGGCTCTAGCTGATCATGGTAGGAGAATGGATTGAGGCCAAAAAGGCCGATCAAGATCGAGAGGCCGATCAAAATCAAGGAGAGGAAGGATCATCTGCTTTCATTGTGGCAAACCCGAGCACATGAAGAAAGAATGTTAATTCTGGAAGAAAGGACAAAAGGATCTGTTGTGGCCACCAACAACACCCCTTCTTATTTAGTGTTATTACTAATACTAAATAAGCGGGGATCCTTAGTCAAAAAATTTTAAAAATGAATTAGTGCTTGTATTTCCTTTTTAATAAAACCTACCATCATAAACTTAGGAAAATACTTTTGAAAAATCTAAAAAAGATTAAGTTTCATGATGAGAAAAGATAAAATCACTCCTTAACGAATATCGCATCGCGGAAAGGGTAAAGAGGATGCCTTCTTACAAGCCAAGCTTTAAGATTTGCGATGCGAGATTACATATTAAAAACATAAATATCACATCGCATGCCTTAAAACGTACTTACGTTGGAAAATCACAGAAAACGCCGATATGCGATGGCGCATATCGTAAAATCGCACCTCGCAACAAATACATTAACACGAAATGAGCACATACTATGATAATGCGATATTGTGACCGTGCGATATTGCGATATTGCAATCTCGCGATAATGCGATGTAACAATCTACGATATTGCGATCTCATGATAATGCGATTCAACGATCTGCGATATTGCAAAGCAGATCGCAAAATCCCTCCATCGCAAAATCTTTCGGCTCACTATTCGAGAAAATTTTTTTTCATAAACCAAGACCTAGTTACGCGCTTTAAATGCTAATTAATGAGTTAGTTTCCAGTTGTTAATGAAATATGGTTTTGATTTTATCGAAGAGCCAGTTCACGTAAGATGATATACTTTTGCATGTCTTCGACATTTAAATCTTTCACGTCACTATTCCTTATCATTACTCTCAGCTCGCTTGTAAACTGCAGGAATGAGGAACAAAGAACTATACAAAGTAGTAAGGGAAGAAAAGCAAGGCTCTGATGTCTAAAGATAAAGAAATGGTGCCCTTGTACACAGACACCATATGCAAAAGAGACGCGGGTATTTCCACATGGGAAGGCATGTATAAGCTACTTGAGGAAGAGAATCCTAAGGTAACAGAGTTTACGACTACTATAGGTTCACAGGGTTCTTCTGAGGCATCAGTTGTAGATTTAACTTGTTCATTCTTACACCGGATAGCAGCGAGACCAAAAATTCTCCCCTACATATGTATGGTGAAATGGGTACGGAGCAGCGCTACATCAAACACAGACAGTTTAGGACTCAGGGTCAAGAACTTAAGGAATCATTATTTTCACAAAATTTCAAATTTACATCCACTAAAAGAAAGCACGCAAGAGGTTAAAATTGCACCAAGGAAGCTTGGATCAAGAACTGGAGGCAGTTTCCTAGCGCTAATCACGCATCGCTGGGTAAAACTGCTCAAAATGGAAAGCTTCTAATTGCTCAGCTACCTGTAAGCCCTAGAAATTCGGAAAAATTATGTTAAAGATAAAAAGTAAAATTTGAACCCAAAAATCAGCGGTAATGGTCAGAAATATACTCAAAGTATTTAGTGAAACCACACAACCAATCTATGACTCTCAAAAGCATCATCAATTCTGCCGAAAAGATGGCACCAACTCTTACTGATTCCATTTTCACAAGGAAATTAAAGGTTGAAGTCAGCCAACCCACTCTTCTCAAGAAAATGTTGAATGCTTGCGATTTTAACGAGCAATTACATAAATAGTTAGATGTTAGATTTAATTTTAGAAATAGTTTTGCTTTATTTTTACCTAGAGAGAGGACGGTCATTTAAATCGTACCCTATATTTTTGTAAATAAGTTATTTTTAGATGTAGTTAGTAGTACTTAAACCCTTCTCATGCATTTAGAGAAGGGTCCAGAAATTTATCAAAAACTTGTCGTCAGAACATGCACTTTTGCACCCTCCGAGGGGCTTTTGATGAATGAATGGAATAGGATTTATTGATTTTTGCATTTGATATCTGCTACTAATGTTGCACTTCTATACTCTTAGTGGATGTTGGATTAAGAAGAGATAAATCGTTATCGCTTGAAGCTCATGAGTAGAACTAGTTATAAATGGTACTTCTATCTCCTAACTGTTTCTATCTTTTGTGTTAAAGCGATATTCGAGTTCAATTTTTTATATTAATGCGTGAATACCTGAGTTATCATTTGGCACTTTTGTATGGTGATAACTGTTTATTTAAGCATAATGTATGAGTAGCTTACTATGCGATATGTTCTTCACAACTATTTCGTCTAACTTTTTATGCGAAGTGGTTTATCTATATTGAATTCTTTTCTTATAATAGCTGAATGATCTTTATTACTGATTGTTATTCGAAATCATTTTAGATCGCATAGAATAAAGATTACATCCCAGGTTAGTATAGACTTAGATATTTCTGTTTTCTTAGAATTCAATTGCATGTCATTAAATTAGAACTAGAATTAGGGCATCTTAATTAGGAACTGTTAGATCAGAAATATCAAATTCTACACACACACACTCATAAATTTGGAAACTGGTCCCATATCCCCAGTCGGACCCACCATACCAAACGGAAAAGGAGCTGCCAACCAAGGTCTAGACCGGGTGGGTATCCCCCTTGTTGTAGATTTTATTTTTGGGGCTTCAACAAGATCAGAGACAGTCTAGCACAAATCACAAGTCATCTAGCACAAATGAAGGCGAGACTGTTGTTGTAGGCATGGATGGTGATGTGTTGTTTATTTTTTTAGTGGAGGATGCATGTGTATATACATCTAGTAGTAGCTTTGATTGGATCCTTGACTCTAGGGCATCTCACCATGTAACCTCATGCAAATATAGTTTTGTTTCATATAATCCTAGTGATTATGGTAGAGTGCATTTGGGGAATAATCATTTTTGCAGTATTGTTGGAGTCAGAGATGTCTAGATCAAGATGAAAGATGGACAAGATATATTATTGAAACAGGTTAGGCATGTACCAGAAATGCACATGAGTTTAATCTCTATGGGATGAGTGGATGATGAAGGCTATTCGACAAGCTTTGGAAAAGGAGGTTGGAAAATTAGCAAAGGTGCATTAGTCGTGCCCAAAGGACCTAAGATAGGAACATTATACATATTGAAGACGCTGATACAAAAATTAGATTTGGTTGTTGTCACAAAAGAAGGAAATTCCACAGATCTGTGGCATAAGTGTTTGGGTCACATGAGCAAGAAGGGCTTAAAAATCCTTGTTGGTAAAAATTTATTGCCAAGTTTGAAATCCTACAATATTGATCTTTGTGAGCATTGTATATATCATAGACAAAGAAGGGTTTCATTCCTTAGAGGTGGCCATGACAAAAAAAAAATGTGTTAGAATTGGTACACTAAGATGTGTTTGGTCCTGTTAACATCAAATCATTAGGAGGAGAATCATATTTTGTAACATTTATAGATGATGCATCGAGTAAGGTTTGGGCATATCCTATGAAAAATAAAAGTGTAGTGTTTGGAATATTTCAAAAATTCAATGTTATTGTTGAAAGAGAGACTAACAAATTGCTGGAGTGTTTAAGAACAGATAATGGTGGAGAATATTGCTCAAATTCATTTAAGGAATATTAAAACAGGTTTGGCATAAAGCATGAGAATACTGTGTGTGGTACTCCTCAACAAAATGGTGTCACAGAAAGAGTGAATCACACCATTATTGAAAAGGTGCGAAGTATGTTGTCCAATTCCTGCTTGGAGAAGAATTTTTGGGCTAAAGCAGTCAGGAGTGCTTGCTACCTCATAAATAGATCTCCAACTATAGCCTTGGATGGCGGTATACCTGAAGAAATTTGGACTGGTAAGAATTTGAATTATTCTCACTTGAAAATCTTTCGATGCGAAGCATTCGTACATATTCCCAAATAATATATAACTGAGCTAGATGATAAATATATGAAATGCATATTTTTGGGATATGTAGATGAATATTTTGGTTATCGTCTATGGGATCTAGTCAAACATAAAACACCAGCAACAGATACTTTTGAAAGAATTACATGTCCCAGTTTCACCTTTGCCTGCCGTTGTAATTTCTCAAGCGTCCCACGATATGGGAAGACCTCCGACTAATGTGATTAACAAAGTTGATCCAAATGACATCGCGTTAATTGGAGGAAGGTTGAGATCTCATACTCCCCCGTTTCTTCTTACTTATGAAATTTTTAATAAAAATGTGCATAATTGCTTAGTGGATTCGGGAGCTTCATGGAATATTTTACCAAAATCAATATGTACAAAATTGAACGTTCAACTGCAAAAATCTGTTGTGCGCATAGTCCAGCTAGATCGATCGTAAGTCGAAGTGATTGGAGAATTAAATCAGGTTACCATAAGGATATCATCCAACCCAAAGGTATGTCAAGTTATCAACGCTTTAGTTGCTGATATTCTAGAATTTTATGGCTTAATTCTTAGCAGAGATTGGTCAGAAAAACTTCATGGATACTTTGCAATTGATTGGTCGCACATGTGGCTCCCTTACAATGGTAAACCTAATCAAATAATAGTTGAACGAGAAAGACATCAGAAATACATAGTAACGGAGCTAGAGGGGGAGAATGAACCAGTAGCATATAACAATAGTATTATTGGCAATTACTCAGTAGATTCTTTCCTAGGGAATTTCAATGCTCATACGTCACCTTATTTAGAACAATTTGTTTTATCCCAAGTCAAATTTTTTTCTCAAACAGATAGTTCTAATTGTATTAATTTTTTAGATAGTCCCATGAATAAATCTCTATTTTGGAAATTATTTTTTGATGGTTCTAAATCTAACAAAGGAGCAGGAGCAGGATGCATGCTAGTTAGTCTAGAAGGAGATAAAACTATGTTAACTTGCAGACTTGAATTTGATTGCATCAACAATACTACATAATATGAGGCTTTAGTCCAAGGGTTATACAAAGCAATCAGATTAGATGTCAAATACCTTCAAGTTTTCAGAGATTCTAAAATTGTAATCAGACGGGTACATAATACTATACATTGTTTACCAGGTTATTTAAAACTTTATCAATCTTTAGTTCAAGACCTGACTGAACACTTTATAGCATTTAATATTTCATAAATTCCCAGACTCAAGAATCCAAGTGCAGACCTTTTAGCTAATGTAGCTTCCAAACATATGCCTTCAGAAGATTTTAGCCCTGATAGATTTTCAATAGAATTAATCTTCAAACCTTCTATTCCTGATAACGTTACAAATTGGAGAATTTTCAATGACTATCCTGACATCGTGAGTTTCTCACATCTGAAGGATCCTACACCAATCAAATAATTGACAAAGACCAACATGACCGACAATTGCAACAAGATAGCACTAGCAATGCTATACCAAAGTCGTTAGTCAAATTAGAAGACCTTTATGATTTGAAATATTGGTTTAAAAGATCTACCAATTCGAAACTCCAAAGTTCAACTTTGAACTACAAATTAATAAATCTAGGAACTGATACCAAACCACAGAACATCAATCTAGGCCTTGGCCTAACTTCTGAAGAAAAATTAGCATATATTCGTCTTTTGAGACAATACAAAAATGTTTTTTCTTGGAATTATGATGAACATAAAACGTATGACACTTCTATCATCCAACATATGATTCCAATGATAGACGATGAAAAACTAGTCCAACCGAAGTTGAGAAAAATCCATCCCAATCTAGAAAACTAGATCAAATCTAAACTCAACAAGCTATTGAAAGCCAAAATAATCTTTCTCCTTCGACATTCCAAGTGGGTCTCAAATATGGTTCCCGTTAGAAAGAAAAACGAAGATATTAGAATCTTCTTTGACTTTTAAAATCTTAATAAAGCCTGCCAAAAGGATAATTTTCCTTTACCTCTTATGGAACAAATATTACAGGCAGTTGCTGGGTCAGAATGAATGTCCTTTTTGGATGGATTCTCAGGATACAATCAAGTGTTGGTACATGCTAATGATCAATTAAAAACCACATTTAGAACCAAATGGGGCACCTACGCATATCAAAAGATGCCCTTTGGTCTAATCAATGCTGGTGCCACATTTTAGAGAGCCATGGACATCACATTCAAAGGTTTAGTTAATAAACCTGTGGTAATCTATTTGGATGATATAACTGTCTATTCCAAGAAATGAAGCAACCATCTTAGAGATTTAAAACAAATCTTCCAACATTGTTTGAAATATGGAATTTCACTTAACCCGAAAAAGTCCTTTTTCGCATTAAGTGAAGGAAAACTTCTAGGATTCATAGTGTCAAAATCTGGAATTCACATTGATCCTAACAGAATCAAGGAGATTTCCAAAATATCCCTACCCCACAATAAAAAAGCCATGCAATCTTTCCTTGGTCAGATAAACTTAGAAAAAGAGATTTGTTCCAGATTTTTCAAGAATCGTATCTCCTTTACAAGCAATGATAAAAAAGAACTCAAACTTCAAATGGGGCCAAGATGAATATGAGGCATTCAATCTGATCAAGCAAGAAATTATGAACGTTCCATCTTTAGCAACTCCAAATTTTTCAGAGTCTTTTATTTTATATACATTTCCCTCTGACAGATCATATGCTGCAATACTCACTTAAGCCAATCAAGAAAAAGGAGAAGCTCTGATCGCTTTCTTCGATTCAAATTTACAGGGGGCTGAATTAAATTATTCAGATGTGGAGAAACAAGCTTATGCTATTTTCAAAGCAATCAAATATTTCAAACCCTTTTTACTCAAAACCCATACAAAAATCATTGTATCGTTTCCAGCGGTAAGGAATTTTTTAGTGCACAAAGATGTGGGTGAGAAAAGAGCCAATTGGTTTACTGACTTACAGGAATATGATGTAGAAATGAAACCAGCAAGTATTGTAAAAGGTCAAGGCTTTTGCGAAATGCTGGCCAGAGGATCGCTTATATTTGAAATTCCATCTACAGACATACAAATGTATGAGGTAAGCCTAAACGATAATGAGTCATTATATGATGATATCATTTATTATCTAAAGAATGGATATGCTCCTTCACACCTCGATCATACCAAGAAAAGAGCTCTAAGGTTGAAAGCCAAACAATATCAGCTCCTGAACGATGTTCTTTTTAGAATAAATTATGATTATGTTCTCCTTAGATGTCTTGAGGAATCTGAAGCTAAAAAAGTTTTGCAGGAACTCCATGATGGGCCAATAGGCAGACACTGTGCTGGAGATGCTACTGCACATAAAATCTTACGCGCAGGTTATTACTGGCCCACATTATTCAAAGACTCGCACAACTACGTGAGGAAGTGTCAAGTTTGCCAAACCGCTACTGGGAGACAAAAGAAACCATCCTTACCACTACAACCAGTCAACATTGAACAACCTTTTGATCAGTGGGGATTGGACATAATAAGTGAGATCGTTCCTCACTCTTCCAAATAGCACAAATATATCCTTACAACAACAGATTACTTTACTAAATGGGTAGAAGCAGTTCCTCTTAAGACAACTAATTCTGAACATATCATTGAGTTCATAGATCAAGTTATAATCACTAGGTTTGGGTTGTCTTCCGCTTTAATGTTCGACAATGCATCATACTTTTCTGGAAACGCAATGACTATATTTTCACTTAAAAGAGGTTTCAAACTTAAATATTATGCCAATTACTACCCACAGGGGAATGGTCTAGTTGAATCTACAAATAAAAACCTAATCAGGATTATCAAACGAACAGTTGACCAAAATCATAAAAATTGGCATAAGTCTTTAATATATGCTTTATGGGCAGATCGAATAACACAAGAAGCCTCCATCGGCACTTCTCCGTTCAATTTAGTTTATGGAAAAGAAGTGGTTCTTCCTAGTCATTTAGCAATTCCTTCTCTGTCTTTAGCTCAATATATTGATGGAGTACCAACTTCCTCCTTACAGCTAAGGCAAATGCAAATAATTAATGTAGAGGAACAACAAGAATAGGCCAAAAGCACTCACGCTCACCACCAAGAATTAGCGAAATCCTCTTTTGATTCAAATATGATGGCCAGAAAAGATTTTCAGCTAGCAAATATAGTTTTAAAATGGGACAAGGCCCATGAGGAAAAAGGGAAACATACAAAATTTCAACAAATGTGGCTTGGCCCTTTCCAAATCATAGAGTTCATAGGTCTGTCTACTTTTATGTTGCAGGATTTAACAGGAAAGAGAGATTCTTTGCATGTTAACGGACAAATCCTTAAGAAATATTTTCCTTAGAAGATCATTCTTCTATTTTGTAGATTAGATTTTTATTTTCATAATAAAACCAATTGTGAATGGTTACATTAGGGTTTTACAAAAAAGACATCAATTCTCTTTCATATTTTGTTTTTTCGCTTGTATAAATAGTAAATCTTTTAGAAAATTGATATTTATTATTGAAAGATACAGTTAAAGACTCTAGCCTAGAAATGATATTAGTTTCAACTATAAAATTTGAGGAAAACGACCTTTAGTGAGAAATTATTTTATATCAGTGCAATGAAAGGTATCAATAACAAAACAAAGATTCTCTGTAAAGTAGCTCTGTCCAAAAAACTCTACTATTGTCGTCCAGAGCTATCTTAAGGAAGACTTCCTCCCTACTTAAGAAATTACAACTTTAAGAGAAACGATCCAAGAATACACTTTATCTTAAAGAGTGAGAAGTCTCATCACGAGCCGGCTTATCATAATCACAGATATTATAACTTGCTGACTTTGCCAACACTGCATACCGCAACAGGGCAATGACTCAAGATTGTTGCAATCAAAAGATAAGGGGTCTCATCACGAGCCAACTTGTTCAGCAAAGTTATAAATCAAGTGAATGACTATGTCATAAATTGGCTATCAAACCAAGACATTGTTCAAGGGTAAAAATAAAATGAAAGTAGTAAGTGTAAATATGGATTCCTCTTTGAAAATTGCATGTTTCTCTAAGAAGGATACAAGATCATTGCTGGGTAATAGGTAACTCTATCGAGGCTATGAACGCCTGCTGGCAGCAGAGGCTCTACCTACGACAAATGAGCATATTTAAAACTGATTTACAGAGAAGGCTTTATTTTATCTTTATAAACCAAGTAATCACTAATGTGGATACAAGGACTAGCTTGAGGGAGCAAATAATCAAAGTTGAAAATAGAAGAGACAAAATATCATTGACAGGTTAAGGCATAATGTACTTTATCTTTCTATAATAAAGTTTAACTTTCTGGAAAATTTTCTATTTTGGAAGTTTAGAAAATTCAAAATAAGGACAGAGATAATTGGTTCTTCCAAGTGAATCGCCAATTGTTGTGGCCACCAACAACCCCCCTTCTTATTTAGTGTTATTACTAATACTAAATAAGTGGGGATCCTTAGTCCAAAAATTTTAAAAATGAATTATTGCTTGTATTTCCTTTTTAATAAAACTTATCATCATAAGCTTAGGAAAATACTTTTGAAAAGTCTAAAAAAGCTTAATTTTCATGATGAGAAAAGATAAAATCACTCCTTAATGAATATCGCATTGCGGAAAGGATAACAGGATGCCTTCTTACAAGCCAAGCTTTAAGATTTGCAATGCAAGATTACATATTAAAAACATAAATATCGCATCGCATGCCTTAAAATGCACTTACACTAGAAAATCACAGAAAATGCCGATATGCGATGGCGCATATCGCAAAATTGCACCTCGCAAGAAATACATCAATGTAAAATGAGCACATACTATGATAATGCGATATTGCGACCATGCGATATTGCAATATTGTGATCTCGCGATAATACGATGCAGTGATCTGCGATATTGTGATCTCACGATAATGCGATGCAGCGATTTGCTATATTGCAAAGAAAATCACAAAATCCCTCCATCACAAAATCTTTTGGCTCACTATTCGAGAAAATTTTTTCATAAACAAAGACCTTGTTACGCACTTTAAATGATAATTAATGAGTTAGTTGCCAGTTGTTAATGAAATATAGTTTTGAGTTTATCAAAGAGCCAGTTCACGTAAGATGATATACTTTTGCATGTCTTTGGCATTTAAAGCTTTCCTGCCACTGTTCCTTATGATTACTCTCACCTCATTTGTAAACTGCAGGAACAAGGAACAAAGAACTATACACAGCAGTATACAAGATACTATGGGGAAGAAAAAGCAAGGCTCCAATGTCTGAAGATAAAAAAATGGCACCCTTGTACACAAACACTGTATGCAAAAGAGATGCAGGTATTTCCACTTGGGAAGGCATGTATAAGCTACTTGAGGAAGAGAATCCTAAGGTAACGGAGTTTACGTCTACTACAGGTTCACAGGGTTCTTCTGAGGCATCAGTTGCAGATTTAGCTTGTTCATTCCTACACCGGATAGCAGCGAGACCCAAAATTCTCCCCTACATAGGTATGGTGAAATGGGTACGGAGCAGCACTGACATAAAAAATAGACAGTTTAAGACTCAAGATCAAGAACTTAAGGAATCATTATTTTCACAAAATTTCAAATTTACATCTGCTAAAAGAAAGCACGCAAGAGGCGAAAATCACACCAAGGAAGCCTGAATCAAGAAACGGAGGCAGTTTCCTAGCGCTAATCGTGCATCGCTGGGTAAAACTACTTGAAATGGAAAGCTTCTAATTGGTCAGCTACCTATAAGCCCCATAAATTCGAAAAAAGTATGTTAAAGATAAAAAGTAAAATTTGAACCCGAAAATCAGCAGTAATGGTCAGAAATATCCTCAAAGTATTTGGTGAACCACACAGCTAGTGTATGACTCTCAAAAGCATCATCAATTATGCTGAAAAGATGGCACCAGTTCTTGTTGATTCCATCTTCACAGGGTAATTAAAGGCTAAAGTCGGCCAACTGACTCTTCTCAAGCAAATGTTGAATGCTTGTGATTTTAAGGAGCAGATACAGAAATAGTTAGATGTTAGATTTAATTTTAGAAATAGTTTTTCTTTATTTTTGCCTAGAGAAAGGATGGTCATTTAAACCGTATCCTATATTTTTGTAATTAAGTTATTTTTAGATGTAGTTATTAGTATTTAAACCCTTCTCATGCATTTAGAGAAGGGTCCAGAAATTTATCAAAAACTTGTCCTCAGAACATGCACTTTTGCACCCTCCGAGGGGGTTTTGATGAATGAATGGAACAAGATTTATTGATTTTTGCATTTGATATCTGCTACTGATGTTGTACTTCTGTACTCTTAGTGGATGTTGGATTAAGAAGAGATAAATTGTTATCGCTTGAAGCTCATAAGTAGAACTACTTATACATGGTACTTCTATCTCTTAACTGTTTCTATCTTTTGTGTTAAAGCAATATTCAAGTTCAATTGTTTATATATTAATGCGTGAATGCTTGAGTTATCATTTGGCACTTTTGTATGGTGATAGCTATTTATTTATGCTTAATGTATGAGTAGCTTACTGTGCGATATGTTTTTCACAACTATTTTGTCTAACCTTTTAGGCGAAGTGGTTTATCTATATTGAATTCTTTTCTTATGACAGTTGAATGATCTTTATTACCGATTGTTATTTGAAATCATTTTAGATTGCACAGAAAAAAGATTACATCCCCGGTTAGTATAGACTTATATATTTCTATTTTCTTAGAATACAATTGCATGTCATTAATAGCCCCAAGGGTTAGCTCAGTTGGTCAAAAAATCGTGCCTCGTCATCTGGAGGTCACAGGGTCGAATCCACTCGAAGCCCTTGGAGTCAGGTCTTGCATTAGGCTAAGGGGCGATTTAGCCTAGCTATTGCCCAGATTTTTCTGTGGATGTAGTGATCACTCATTGACCAGGCTGCTCGTGAACCACATGCAAAAAAAAAAATGCATGTCATTAAATTAGAACTAGAATTAGAGCATCTTAATTAGGAACTGTTAGATCAGAAATATCAAATTCTATACACACACACTCATAAATTGGGAAAATAGTCCCATATCCCCAGTCGGACCAACCATAACAAAAGGAAAAGGCGCTGCCAACCAAGGTCCGGACCGGGTGGGCATCCCCGTTGTTGTAGACTCGATTTTCGGGGCTTCAATAGGATCAAAGACAGTCTAGTACAAATCACAAGTCATCCTACACAAATGAAGGTGAGACTATTGTTGTAGCCATGGATGGTGATGTGTTGTTTACTGTTTTAGTGGAGGATGCATGTGTATATACATCTAGTAGTAGCTTTGATTAGATCCTTGACTGTAGGGCATCTCACCATGTAACCTCATGCAAAGATAGTTTTGTTTCATATAATCCTAGTGATTATGGTAGAGTGCATTGGGGGAATAATCATTTTTGCAGTATTGTTGGAGACAGAGATGTCTAGATCAAGATGAAAGATGGACAAGATATATTATTGAAACAGGTTAGGCATGTACCAGAAATGCACATGAGTTTAATCTCTATGGGAGGAGTGGATGATGAAGGCTATTCAATAAGCTTTGGAAAAGGAGGCTAGAAAATTAGCAAATGTACATTGGTCGTGGCCAAAGGACTCAAGACAGGAACATTATACATATTGAAGGCACTGATACAAAAATTAGATTTGGTTGCTGTCACAAAAGAAGGAAATTCTGCAGATCTGTGGCATAAGCGTTTGGGTCACATGAGAAAGAAGGGCTTAAAAATCCTTGTTGGTAAAAATTTATTGCCAAGTTTGAAATCCTGCAATATTTATCTTTGTGAGCATTGTGTATATCGTATTCAAAAAAGGGTTTCATTCCTTCGAGGTGGCCATGACAGAAAGAAAAATGTGTTAGAATTGGTACACTAAGATGTGTTTGGGCCTGTTAACATCAAATCATTAGGAGGAGAATCATATTTTGTAACATTTATAGATGATGCATCAAGTAAGGTTTGGGCATATCTTATGAAAAATAAAAGTGAAGTGTTTGGAATATTTCAAAAAGTCAATGTTGTTGTTGAAAGAGAGACTAACAAATTGCTGGAGTGTTTAAGAACATATAATGGTGGAGAATATTTCTCAAATGCATTTAAGGAATATTGTAACAAGTTTGGCATAAAGCATGAGAAGACTGTGTGTGGTACTCCTCGACAAAATGGTGTCACTGAAAGAATGAATCACACCATTATCGAAAAGGTGCGAAGCCTGTTGTCCAATTCCAGTTTGGAGAAATTTTTTTGGGATGAAGCAGTCAGGACCACTTGCTACCTCATAAATAGATCTCTAACTATAACCTTGGATGGTGGTATACCTGAATAAGTTTGGACTGGTAAGAATTTGAATTAATCTCACTTGAAAATCTTTGGATGCGAAGCATTCGTACATCTTCTCAAATAAAATATAACTAAGCTAGATGATAAATATATGAAATGCATACTTTTGGGATATGTAGATGAAGATTTTGGTTATCGTCTATGGGATCCAGTCAAACATAAAATTTTTAGAAGTAGGGATGTTATATTTAATGAGTCAGAAATGTTCAAGAGGACTATAGGTGAGTTGGAGGTCAAGAAGGTTATTGACAGGTTTGAAGAGCAGCAGGAAAAAAAACCACCAATACAAGAAAATGAACAGAAAATTCAGGAGCGTGAAGAACAACAAGTGGAAAATGATGAACAACAAGAAGAAGGAATATTTCACGAACCTTTATAGGAGATTAAACCTGATAATGCACCACCATAGTTGGTTCGAGACCTTCTAGGACTCATAAGCCTTGACAAAGTTATCCTCCTTCAAACTATGTTTTATTGACTGATGAAGGTGAACCTAATTGTTTTCAAGAAGCTTGTAAAGTCAAGCACAATAAAGAATGGAAGAAAGCAATGGAAGAAGAAATGAACTCTTTGCTGGAAAATAAAACTTGGGATTTGGTAAACATCCCAAAAGTTAGAAATGCTCTACAAAACAAATGGGTGTATAGGATTAAGCATGAAGGTGACGAAAAGAAGGACATGTATAAAGCAAGGCTGGTGGTGAAAGGCTTTTCCCAAAAAGAAGGTATTAACTCCATTGAAATTTTCTCACCTGTTGTTAAAATGTCATCCACTAGAGTCATTCTTGGCCTAGTTGTTTCTTTAGACGTAGAATGTGAACAGTTAGATGTAAAAAGTGCATTCCTTCACGGTGAATTGGAGGAAGAGATTTATATGGAGTAGCCAGAAGGTTTCATAGAAAAATGCAAAGAAGGCCTTGTTTGTAGGTTGAAGAAGAGTCTTTATGGGTTGAAACAGGCACCTTGACAATGGTACAAGAAATTTGATTCATTCATGTTGGAACATGGTTTTCAGAGGTTGGAAGCTAACCATTGTGTCTATATCAAGAGGTATGATCAAGGAAAGTAGATGTTGATTCTTGGACATTATAAGAATAATATCAATAGTTTGAAGAAAGATTTGGGTAGCAAATTTGCAATGAAGGACTTGGGACCAGCACAATAGATATTGAGCATGCGGATTATACGTGACAGGAAAAACAAAAGGTTGTGGATGTCACAAGAAAAATATACCAAGAAGGTGTTTGACAGGTTTAATATGAAGGATTCCAAACCACTTGGTACACCCCTTGCAACCCACTTCAAGCTTGGCAAGGAGAAAGAAGAGATGAGCAATATTCCTTATGCTTTAGTAGTTGGCAATTTGATGTATGCCATGGTATGCAGAAGACCAGACATTGCATACTCAGTGGGAGTAGTGAGCAGGTTCCTTGCCAATCTAGGAAAACAAAATTGGCAAGCAGTAAAATGGATTTTGAGGTATCTCAAGGGTATTAGTCATTATTGTATATGTATGTTTTGGTCATGATGAGACTGTGCTTGAAGGATTTATAGATGCAGATATGGCTAGAGATATGGATACCAGAATGTCAGCTATATGTTATTTGTATACATTTACAGGTGCAACAATATCTTGGGATTCAAGGCTACAAAGAATAGTAGCGCTCTCTACAACAGAAGCATTACATAGCTACAACAAAAGCTTGTAAAGAGATGTTATGGATGCAGCGATTCCTAGCAGAGAAAGGAATAAAGCAAGACAAGTATGTGTTATATTGTGATAGTCAGAGTGCCATTCACTTGGTGAAAAACCCAACATTTCATTCAAAAACCAAGCACATTGACTTCAGGTACCATTTGATCCGGCATGTGTTGGAGGAAGAATAGTTATCCTTGGAAAAGATCCATACAGATAGGAACCTTGCTGATATGCTCACTAATATTCTACCACGAAATAAACATGAGTTATGTAGACGCATGGTTGGACTTCGTGTGAATTGATTCATATTTGGCTTCAAGTGGGAGAATGTTATGTGTGAAGCCAAAATTCATGCAGGATTCTAGATCCTTCTAGATTAGATATTTCTAGATCTCTAGGATTCTAGATCTTTCTAGGTCTTAACACTGCCATTTATTTCTAGATCACTCCAACTCTCCATTTGACTCACATACATGATTCTAGATCCTTCTTTTGCCTCCATAAATTTTTAATTTCTCTGGCCAAGGAAAGCAAGCCAAGGTCCAATCTTGTTATGTAATGCAAAGTGATTTCTGTTCTCCAGTGATTGTTATATCTATTATGCTATTTCTGACTGAGTAATCTTGTTGTTTCTCCATTTATTTGTCTCTATGAATTATTCTTTGTTATTGCTAGCTAAGTCTTTGAGTATAAATCTATTGTGTGTTATGTATGCTCTGGTCTAAAAATTGGTATCATAGCTAGGGTCGAATATCCACTGTGAAAGCCGCTTAGTCTCATCGCCTTACTTTGGTAGCGTTCGTTAAAACATTGGTTGTTACCCCTCGAGCTGTTGAAAGATCTGTCTAGGGAATAGATGAGGAACGTTGGAACTAAAGGATAGTTTTTGCAAGAAAAACAAGGTCGTGGATCTATGTTGAAATGTGTTGCTGGAGTTTGAAACATGGAGATTCATGGAGTTTGGAGTTGAAACGTGGTGTTTGTAATTTTTTTTTTTTACATCAAGTTTTCACATATACCTCAAGTTTTTTCTCAAACCAACATATGTATGTGTGAGATGTGAAAAGGTTAAAACATTATATATGTTTTATATATTTATTATTAAACATATATAATTATATGTTGGAATTTTGAAAAGTATATTTAAAAAAAAGAGCAGGAATTTTGAAAAGGGTGTTTTAAAAGGAGGAAGGTAATTATTACTAAATTTTAATGAGTAATAATTAATGTTTTATTTTTAAGTGGAGGTTTTGTGTTTAGGGCGTGAATTTGATTGAAAATGGACACAACCGTTACAAATATGGAGAAGTTGAGCGGGGCTAATTTTGCCCTATCGAAATCATAGATGGATGATATACTGATTTCAAAGGATCAGTATTTGCCGATTGAGGGCACAACAAAGAAACCCTCATTTATGAAAAATGAAGAGTGGAATAAGCTAGATAGAAAAGCCATTGCAACAATCCACCAATATTTAGCAAAGAATGTGTATTTCAATGTGTCCGAAGAAAAGACGGTAGTAGGATTATGGAAGAAGCTCCATGATATATATGAGAAGAACACAACATCAAACAAAGTGTTCTTGATGAAGAAGCTTTATAAACTCAAAATGAAGGAGGGTGCTTTAGTTTTTGATCACTTGAATGCATTTAATATTACTACTAATCAGCTTGCCTCTGTTAAAATCATTTTAGATGATGAAATTAGAGCTATTTTGCTAATGTGTTCTATGCCAGACAGTTGGGAAAATTTAATTGTAGCTATGAGCACTTTAGCAACTACAATGACGTTGAAGTTTGATAATGTTAGTAGCAGTTTAATGAATGTGGAGCTACGATGCAAGTCAATTGCGGAAAACCAGTGAGGAGAGGCTGTAGCTCTAACTGATCATGGTAGGAGAATGGATTGAGGCCGACAAGGGCGATCAAGATCGAGAGGCCAATCAAAATCAAGGAGAGGAAGGATCATCTACTTTCATTGTGGCAAACCCGGGCACATGGAGAAAGAATATCTATTCTGGAAGAAAGGACAAAAGGATCAAAGACCATCTAGTACAAATCACAAGTCATCCAGCACAAATAAAGGCGAGACTATTGTTGTAGCCATAGATGGTGATGTGTTGTTTACTGTTTCAATGGAGGATGCATGGGTATATACATCTAGTAGTAGCTTTGATTGGATCTTTGACTCTGTGGCATCCCACCATGTAACCCCATGCAAAGATAGTTTTGTTTCATATAATCCTGGTGATTATGGTAGAGTGCATTTTGAGGAATAATCATTTTTGCAGTATTGTTGGAGTGGAAGATGTCCACATCAAGATGAAAGATGGACAAGATATATTGTTGAAATAGGTCAGGTATGTACCAGAAATGCGCATGAGTTTAATCTGTATGGGATGACTGAATGATGAAGGCTATTCAACAAGCTTTGGAAAAGGAGGCTGGAAAATTAGCAAAGGTGCATTGATCGCGGCCATAGGACTCAAGATAGGAACATTATACATATTGAAGACATTGATACAAAAATTAGATTTGCCTGCTTTCAAAAAAGAAGGAAATTCAACAGATTTGTGGCATAAGCATTTGGGTCACATGAGCAAGAAGGGCTTAAAAATCCTTGTTGGTAAAAATTTATTTCCAGGTTTGAAATCCTACAATCTTGATCTTTGTGAGCATTGTATATATGGTAGACAAATAAGGGTTCCATTCCTTAGAGGTGGCCATGAGAAAAAGAAAAATGTGTTAGAATTGGTACACTATGATGTGTTTCGGCCTATTAACATCAAATCGTTAGGAGGAGCATCATATTTTGTAAAATTTATAGATGATGCATCGAGGAAGGTTTGGGCATATCCTATGAAAAATAAAGTGAAGTGTTTGGAATATTTCAAAATTTTCATGTTGTTGTTGAAAGAGAGACTAAGAAATTGCTGAAGTGTTTAAGAACAGATAATGGTGGAGAATATTGGTCAAATGAATTTAACGATTATTGTAATAGGTTTGGCATAAAGCATGAGAAGACTGTGCCTAGTACTCCTGAATAGAATGGTGTCGCAGAAAGGATGAATCGCACCATTATCGAAAAGGTGCGAAGTATGTTGTCTAATTCTTGTTTCGAGAAGAATTTTTGGGTTGAAGCAGCCAGGACCACTTGCTACCTCATAAATAGATCTCCAACTATAGCCTTGGATGGCGGTATCCCTGAAGAAGTTTGGACTGGTAAGAATTGAATTATTCTCACTTGAAGATCTTTGGATGTGAAGCATTCATACATATTCCCAAAGAAAATAGAACTGAGCTAGATGGTAAATATATGAAATGCATATTTTTGGGATATGCAGATGAAGATTTTATGGGATCTAGTCAAACATAAAATTATTAGAAGCAGGGATGTTAAATTTAATCAGTCAGAAATGTTCAAGAGGACTGTAGGTGAGTTGGAGGTCAAGAAGGTTATTGACAGGTTTGAAGAGTAGCAAGAAAACATACCACCAATACAAGAAAATGAACAACAAATTCAGGAGCGTGAAGAACAACAAGAGGAAAATGATGAACAACAAGAAGAATATTGTAGGAACCTTTACAGCAGATTCAACCTGATAATGCACCACCATAGTTGGTTTCAAATCTTCTATGCCTCATAAGCCTTCACAAAGGTATCCTCTTTAAAACTATATTTATTGACTGATGAAGGTGAACCTAATTGTTTTCAAGAAGCTTGTAAAGTCAAGCACTGTAAAGAATGGAAGAAAGCAATGGAAGAAGAAATGAACTCTTTGCTGGAAAATAAAACTTGGGAGTTGGTAAACCTTCCAAAAGGTAGAAAGGCTCTACAAAACAAATGGGTGTATAGGATTAAGCATGAATGTGACAAAAAGAAGAAGAGGTATAAAGTAAGGCTGGTGGTGAATGTTTTTTCCCAAAAAAAAGGTATTGACTTCATTGAATGTTTTTCACCTATTGTTAAAATGTCATCCATTAGAGTCATTCTTGGCCTAGTTGTTGCTTTAGACCTAGAATGTGAACAGTTAGATGTAAAAATTGCATTCCTTCATGGTGAATTGGAGGAAGAAATTTATATGGAGGAGCCAAAAGGCTTCATAGAAAAAGGCAAAGAAGGCCTTGTTTGTAGGTTGAAGAAGAGTCTTTATGGGTTGAAACAGGCATCTCGACAATGGTACAAGAAATTTGATTCATTCATGTTGAAACATGGTTTTCAGAGGTTGAAAGCTAACCATCGTGTCTATATCAAGAGGTATGATTGAGGAAAGTATATCATATTATTGTTATATGTAGATGACATGTTGATTGTTGGGCATGATAATAATAAAATCAATAGTTTGAAGAAATATTTGGGTAACAAATATGCAATGAAGGATTTGGGACCAACACAACAGATATTGAGCATGCGGATTATGTGTGACAGGAAAAACAAAAGGTTGTGGATGTCACACGAAAAATATATCAAGAAGGTTCTTGACAGGTTTAATATGAAGGATGTCAAGCCAGTTGGTACACCCCTTGCAGCCCACTTCAAGCTTGACAAGGAGAAAGAAGAGATGAGCAAGATTCCTTATGCTTCAACAGTTGGAAGTTTGATGTATCCCATAGTATGCACGCGACCAGACATTGTATATTCAGTGGGAGTAGTGAGCAAGTTTCTTGCTAATCTAGGAAAACAACATTGGCAAGAAGTAAAATAGATTTTGAGGTATCTCAAGGGTACTAGTAATTATTGTTTATGTTTTGGTCATGATGAGACTGTGCTCGAAGGATTTATAGATGCGGATATGGCTAGAGATATGGATACCAGAAAGTCCACTACAGGTTATTTGTATACACTTGCACGTGGAGCAGTATCTTTGGTGTCAAGGATACAAAGAATAGTAGCCCTCTCTACAACAAAGCAGAGTACATAACTGCAACAGAAACTTGTAAAGAGATGTTGTGGATGCAACGATTCCTAGGAGAGATAGGAATAAAGCAGGACAAGTATGTGTTATATTGTGATAGTCAGAGTGCCATTCACTTGGTGAAAAACCCAACATTTCATTCAAAAACCAAGCACATTGACTTAAGGTACCATTGGATCCGGCATGTGTTGGAGGAAGAATAGTTATCTTTGGAAAAGATCCATACAAATAGGAACCCTGCTGATATGCTCACTAAGATTCTACCACGAAATAGACATGAGTTATGTAAAGGCATGGTTGGACTCGGTGTGACTTGAATCTTGATTCATATTTGGCTTCAAGTGGGAGAATATTAAGTGTGAAGCCAAAATTCATGCAGGATTCTAGATCCTTCTAGATTATATCTTTCTAGATCTCGAGGATTCTAGATCTTTCTAGATCTTAACACCGCCATTAATTTCTAGATCATTCCAGATCTCCATTTAAATCATATACAAGATTCTAGATCCATCTTTTACCTCCATAAATTTGTAATTTCTCTGGCCAAGGAAAGCAAGCCAGAGGCCCAACCCTATTATGTAAGCCCAACCCTATTATGTAATGCAAAGTGATTTTTGTTCTCCAGTGATTGTTTTATCTATTCCGCTGTTTCTGACTCAGTAATCTTGTTGTTTCTCCATTTGTTTGTCTCTATGAATAATTCTCTGCTATTGCTGGCTAAGTCTTTGAGTATAAATCTGTTGGGTGTTATGTATGCTGTGCCTTTGAGTATAAATTTTTTGTATGTTATATATGCTCTGGTCTAACAGTATACTTCCACTGCTTAGCATGTCAAACGAAAGCTTTGGTATTATTACTTCTGGGAGTTAATAGCGTGGTTGTTTATGCATTAAACACAAGTAGCGAAAATTGTATTGACAACTCATTGCAGAGATGATTTAGCGAACAATTTCATTATGATCCTTGTCATATGAAGTTTGATAATAATGATTCTACCGAGGAAGAAAAGAAAAACACTAAATTCAGCACGTAGATTTGAGTTATTGTATAATTGATTGAAAAATAAAAACAGCAACTATACTATGAATAGTTTTAAAACTCCATCAAATTGTAAACTGAAATATCCTTATAACAGAGCACATCCATTATAAATGTACACATAATTTTATAGATTTGTTAATAGTATATATTCTATTCAATCTCCAATAAATGTAAATCAAAATATTCTATTATATAAAGTTATAAACACATTCAAGAACATGAGCATCTAGTATCGGCAACTGGGAGCTGACTAGAACCTGAATTGTTAAGACTCTGCCGCAGTAAATAAGTTTATCATTCCGAATATTAATCCCCAACTTGTAAACGATGTTATATATAAGTCTGAATCGAAATCACACCATAAAGGAGGTCACACTTTCTCGTAGATTTAACATAGGATTTCATTCAGGAGCTTCATCCTTCGTCTACATCTTTCAAGTGCCAATCTTGATTTTTTCATATCTGTTTTACTCGAATTTCTCAACCACCCAGTTGCCTTTTCAGCTTCATCTCCTGCTCGTTTAGCGCTGCAGGCATTGACTCTCCTAAGAGAAGCAGAGACATCTGATCTTTTTCCATCAACGTTATTCCCGGAGGACCTCTTAGATTTGGCCCTTGAAGAGAAATTAGGAGAGAAGCCTATCTGATCCGATTCCACGAAACACCAGTCACACAATTCAATATGATCTCCATGGAAATGGCCTTTGCTACAATATCTGCCGATTCATCATCCAACAATATCCAAAAAGAATCAGTACATGTCATAAATAAAAATCTGAAACATTACAATGCTGAAAACTTTGTGTAGTCCTACTTGTGCTGGAAGCGGAATTGGCATTTCCCACACTGGAACAGCTGCTCTGCAAAGCCTACGTCCCCGCACATACTGCACTCCATGGTGGCTTCTCTCTCGTTTTTGGTGGGCTGTAGGGGAGAAATTTTCATTTGAGCCATACTTGAAAGTTCAGAGAGGATTGATTAAATAACCCCTGGCCCGGATATTTCGTGGACCGTTTACGCGCTTTCTTTTTCCCACAGACACTGTCCACGCAACGAGGCTGACTGTGTGAATGGAAGAAAAAGCCAATTACTGATCGTCACATTGCGGGGGCTTTCACTTTCCACTCACTAATTGATTGGTGGAAAGTGCTCATGGTCAGCCTTTTCAACAAAGGCATTATGTACCAAAGGGCCGCAGGATTGGTCCAAATCTTTGTGAGAAGTCTACATGTAGAGGCTGCGGTCCGCTTACACACCAACGATCAAATTCAATTGTAATCCATACCAACGGTCAAACTCAATTGTAGACGTAAGAAGTTTTGTTCACATTCTGCAACAAACTATATCGTTTATTAGATCAAAATGGTCTGCACAATCCAGAAATTTCAACGAATGAAAAATTGAGAAGCGGAGAATTTAAATTTTGTGGCAAACTAGAATATCATATCTTTCTTGTTTTAAAAGGCGTATTAAAAGGTTAATTTTTGCCGATATAATTTCAAATTTTCATTTTCAATAGGCACTTATATAACTATATCTATGTAAAATAATTAATTAATTAATATTTAAAAATAGATTTATAATTTTATCATATTTTCACATGTTTTTAAACTAAAATAAATAAAACTTAGAAATCATAATCAATAAAATTATTAATAAAATCATATAATTTTAGCACTTAATCATTACAATAATACATCAAATATAAAATACTCAAAGCCACTTACAATTAACTCTCACTAAAATTTATTTTACTTCTCTTTTATAAATACGAGTTTAACCATTCCTAAACAAACCATATATTTCAAATATAGTATATGAATATTAAGCCATCAATCACAATTAAATATCAAATCTTGAGAATGGTTAAATTTCTAAATGTGCGAATGTTTTTGAAAAAGTAGGAGAAATTCACTTATAAAGATTTATGGTTAGAATAGATTTAAACAAAATTATAATAATTTAATAAAAAATTAAAAAGCAAATATGTCATCAAACTATTTGGATGGTCTTGAGAATGATTGTAACTATCAAAACTATGATGAAAGATATGATAAAATACGAAAATGGACTTCAACCAGTGTGTTTATATATTTTAGTGATTTTGTAAAATAATTTTGATCAGTAGTTTATAGGGTTAAATCAAAATGTTGTTGTTATTATCTTAATTCAATATTTCAAAATAATTTTGAATATTTATTAAGGATTAAATCGAGATATAGTGATGTTATTCATTTACAAAAATTTAAGGTTAAAGTGGATTTAAATTAGATTATAAAAATATAATTTATAATAATTTTATTAAAAATTATAAAGCAAATATATATGGAAGGCAAGCGTGATAAAACTATTTAGATAGTCTTGATAATGGTTGTAATTATCAAAATTATGATAAAAGATGTGATAAAATACAATGTTTATATATTTTAGTGATTTTGTAAAACAATTTTGGTCATTAGTTTATAGGTAAGTTAAAATATATTGATGTTGTTATTATTTTAATGCAATGTTTAGAAAATAATTTTGAACATTCATTAAGGATCAAATCAAGGCATACAGGTGTTATCACTTACAAAGATTTAAGGTTAAGATGGATCTAAACTTGATTGTAAAAATATAATTTATGATAATTTAATAAAAAATTGCAAAGCAAATATATATATGCATGGTGTGAAATCAAAATATATTGATGTTGTGATTATATTGATGCAATTCTTAAAAAACAACTTTGAACATTTATTAGGGATTAAATTCAGACATATTGATGTTTTTGGTTTTATTAATTTGATGTATTTAGACTCATTAAGGATTAAATCAAGCCATATTGATGTTTTTGTTTTTTTAATGCAGTGTATTTAGACTTTTGGGTTATAGGACATAAATCTCTTAGTCTCACACATCTAGATCATAACTACAACTCATACATAAGAAACAACAACTTCTAAATTGATGCTTGTGAACTCTCAGTGACAACTCATGACAACACATGGAAGAAATATTTCCAATACCCTCCCTTAATGCTTACATGGAAAACATTGAAAACACATATTACAACAACAAGAATAATATTTCTCTTATTGGTCTTCATCAACACTCACATCCACTCCGGAATCTCGCAAACAATGTCCTTTCACCACCACATCTTCGAGTTGTCACTTGACCTCCGTTTGAAACATAACTGTCTCTGACCATCATTTATGAACATTGCAAGATCAACAATATTGACACCTTAGCTTATTGGGGCTTCTGCAATAAGATTCGTCAAGTATTGGACCATTCTCTGAACCAACCACCATCTATCAAATATTTCACTTTCGGTTATCTGTTAGTTGCTAGGATGGAGCTTTGGATACTAAATGTGTTCAAAAGTTGATCAAACAATTTGACCTTACTAACACACAAGAATTGATGTTTCAAACACTGGGGCTTCTAGTTTAAGAACCACAAACCCTTTTTATAACCAATAAAAAAACACAAGAATTGATGTTTTCAGACACCGAGGCTTCTTGTTTAAGAACCAGCAACCCCTTTTATAACCATTAAAAACAAAAACACCAACCACCAGAACGTACAGAGATAAAATCAATTACTGCTCTTTATTGATTTGTACATATCAGATCAGATATAATACTAATAACTTTGCATATTGGTATTTGTCATCATATATACAAGGTTTAGATCTCGATCTCTCAATAAACAATACCAAAATATTTTATTAGTTCATATTTAGAACTAGCCTATATCCATCTTAACCCAGATCTTTCAAGCGTCGAGAGGGATCCAATCTCACGAGGTGCAAACCTCTGTTTTGAGTGCAAAACTTAAGGAAAGGTTGGCACCTCAAGATATTTGATCTCTCTTGATGCTTGACAGATCTAAGTTAAGATGGATCTAAGCTAGTTATGGATTACTATATAATATCTTTATTCATATCTATGTTTCTCTCTCTTATGCCCTCTCTCTATCTCACACCCCAAATGTAC
>APFE030879925.1:110661-127990 GCA_000404065.3 Pinus taeda
TCTCTCTCTCTCTCTCTCTCTCTACATTTCTCCCTTTATGTCTTTCTTCTTCCTTCCCTCTCTCTCCCCCTCCAAATCCATCTCTCTCTCCTTCTCTCTCTTAGTCATATTTCTCCCTTCCTCTCCGACCTCCCTTTGTCTCTCCCCCCATCACTCTCTTTCTCTCTCTTCCCCCCTCTCTCTGCCCTCCATCTATGTGTCTCTCCCTCTCTCTCTTACCCTTCTCTCCCTATCTCTATCTCCTCCTCTTTTATCTCTTCCCTCCTCTCCTCTCTCTCCATATCTCCCTTGTCACTCCCTCTCTCTCTCCACCTCTATCTCTCTATGTCTTTGTTCTTTACTCCCTCTCTCTCCCCCTCCAACTCCATCTCCCTCTCTCTCCCTCTCTCCTTCTCTCTCTGCCCTCCCCTGTTTCTTCCTTCCTCTCTCTCTCACCTCCCTCACTCCATATCCTCTCTCTCTCTCTCTCTCTCTCTCTCTCTCTCTCTCTCTCTCTCTCTAACTATGTTACTATATATCTCCTCTCTATCTCTCTTTCTTTGTCTCTTTATGTCACCCCTAAATATACTCTCTCTCTCTCTCCATCTCTCCCTTGTCACTCCCTCTCTCTCCACTTCTCACTCTCTATGCATTAACAAAACATACTTATCACAAACTTCTACTTCATCATGATTAACATAATAATCATGTCACTAATACTTAAAAAAATGTAAATGTATTTATCACAAACACTATTAAAATTTTGAATGACCAAAATTTCAACTACCATCAAGGAAGTCCTTTAAGACTCAAGTTATATATAATGAGAAATAATCCAAAGATATATAATGTTAACTTTTGGCCCAAGGGAACACAACTATCAATGTTTTATGTGGATGTACATTGCTTTCATCGAGAATGAAACATAAGCATTTAACATTTGAATCTAGGTTGGTCTACCAATACTTATATTAAACATTGCATTAAATGGTATTTGGCTCATAGGCTTCATAATAATGTTTAATATAATGTTTTTTTTCCAGTTAATTATTTTGGCCCATGGTATTTGCATTAAACATTATTAATTAATTATTTGGCCCATGGTCTACAAATAATTATATTAAACGACGAACTTTTAAGCTCAAGTCAATTTTTTTTTTTTTTTTTGCTTTTCCCTACTATTTAGATTGCATTAAATTATCTTTATTCAATGTTTGGTAAAAATCTAACTAGTAATTATATTTATTCATTTAAAATTGGAATTGGTTGATTACTTTTAAAATTCGTCCATTTTGAATGAACGAATTTGTTGGGCTTGGGGAAAAATGTTTATTGTGGGCCGAAACTCATTATGAAAAAGATAAAATATAAAGACAACCCTCTCGATTGAATAGAACATGATAAAATATAAATATAACCTAGCCGAGATTCATTATGAAAAAGATAAAATATAAAGACAACACTCTAGATTGAACAAAACATACCAAATTGAAAAGATTCACTGAGGAAAAAATTAAACCTAGAAATAAAATGCACGGAGGAAGAAATCAAACCTAGAAATCCTTCTCACATAGAAATTGCAGTTCTTTCTCACACCGGAATCGTTCCCCACTTCGAAAAGATCTTGAAATATTGTAGTTCTTTCTCACACATAAATTGTTTCCCGCTTCACACAGATCTTGAAATATTTTCACACTGTGGTTCCTCATAAATAAAATTGCACACTTTGTTTTTTTGTTATTTATATAGTTTGGGAGAGCTATGTTTTCTTATTAGGGCCAACATTAGATTAATTAGATTAAATTTTCACATTACATTTACATTTTATATTTATTTACATTTACATTTACATTTTTATATTTTTTTACTTGAGATCAACCCCATTAAAATTGTCAAATAACATTAATTTTATGTATACATTTACATTTACATGTTTATGTTTTTTACAAGAGATCTACCCATTAAATTTTTAAATAACATTAAGTTTATGTTTGTGTTTATGTTTACATTTGCATTTACATGTACATGTTCAAATAATATTAATTTTATGTTTACGTTTACATTTACATTTACATGTACATGTTTAAGTTTGTCGGTGAGATCTACACCATAGGTTTACGTTTACCTTTTTACTTGAGATTACATGTACATGTTTAAGTTTTTAGGGGATATCTACACCATAGGTTTACGTTTATGTTTATGTTTACCTTTTCACTTGAGATCTACTAGGTTGTAGGTGATATCTACATTATAGGTTTAAGTTTACTTTACATTGTTTCTTGAGATCTACCCACATACTAGGCTATAGAGCACCTCTTGGCACAATGAGAAATTCCAACATTCCACCTACATGATGCAGGAGGTCAATTGAACATCAACAGAATAACAATTGAATAGCAATTGAACAGCAACTGAACAACAATTAAACAACAACTGAATAACAACTAAATAGAAACTGAACAACAATTGAACAACAACTGAACAACAATTGAATAGCAACAGGTCCCAAGTTGACTTCCTGCATTGACCTTCCCTTTAGAAGACAGGTGCTTCACTTTGTGTTATTGATCTCCTCTCTCCAGATCTAACGGTTGGCAGTGACATCGCAAAGCACAATTTCTCTCGGCCAAGGTTCATTCATTGCTAAATGATGTGATGCAATATAATAAAATGGTTAGCAATCAACAGTCATCCAATGGTTGACAGCGAAATCGCATAGGGAACTTATGCAACACTTACCCGCCTCATAGAGTCGATATGGTTTATAAACCTTGATATATAAAAATTCGAGTCTGGGTTTAGACTTAAACTTCGATCACTTTAAAACTCGTTATCTATTGGATTACATAATCCATCAAATCCTATGGATAACAGTTCTTCAACTAATGCATGGGTTAAAAACAAGCCTAACCCCATCGTTGACTATGACATAAGCAGTTGAAATTTAGATCGATGGTTAGGATGGAGTACGAGCCTTCAACCATGATTAAGCCTTTCTATGCTATTCTACTCCCGTCCTTAATACTAATGACCATGATTAGCACATAAACATTGAGATTATAAATAAAATACAAAAAATAGAGAAAATACGGATGAGTTTCAAAACACAGATTCACGGAAGTAAATGAGAGTCTTCACCAAAATTGACATGCAATCACACACTGAATCAATTTCTTCAATATAATGATAATTATAGAGTCTTGGCCCTTTCGCTCAATTAAAGTAATTTTATAGACCTCTGTTCCAACCTCAAAACCTATCTATCACTAAACTCTCACCTCTCACTCAATCCTCAATAATCTTAGCCAATCCTTCTTCATTACATTTTCTTTTTTATGAATCAAATCATATTCTAACTATATGAACAATTCGATCTCTATTTTTAATCAATCTAATAATCAAATCTCTATTTTCAAGCTCTATTACACACCTATGCTAACAACTTTATCCCTTAGTCTAAAATAAGACAATTTCCTAACTATTACAATAATGAATTACAAATAATTTTCAAGAGATCCAACCCTCTCGATCAAAACTGACTTTTGACCACTTAGGTTAGTGAAATTCAACTCATTTAGCCACAAGATGTGAACAAAACATCACATTGTTGGCTAAGTCTAGATGCTTCCTCATTAGACTCCTGGGAAAGAAAAGTATCATCCCTAAGATTTTCAGGGTTTACTCCATACTTCTAAAATCCTATTGTTGTTAACCAACTAGCATCCTCCACTAGATGTCCTTTCCATTTGACTAGATATTGAAAATAAAACTATCCTCTGGTTCTTTTGGATACTCTTTTCTCTAAAACAACTTCCACCTCTCTCTTAATTCTCTTTGGCATTTGTTCTTACCAGTTCAAAGTTTGAACTTCATCCTCTGTAGTTTACTCTTGTAGCTCTGTCTCTGTCTCTTTCTATGGATACAAATCTGCAACATTGAAGATAGGTGATATTCCAATCCCTTTTGGCAATTCAATTTCATAAGCATTAGTTGAAAAATTTCTTACAATTCTGCATGGTCCTATATTTTTCATTTTTAGTTTATTGTAAGTCTTAGCAAGAAATCTTTCTTTTCTCAAATACACCATCACTAAATCTCCCACTTGGAATTCTTTCTCTCTTATTTTCATATCTACTCTTTGTTTGTATTTTCCAGTGCTTTCCTGCAATCTACCTTTGACATCTTCTTGTAGTCTCTACATCTGCTCTAAAAACTCTTCAACTTTTGCACTTCTTGTCTCCTATTTACCCAAATTTCTGAGCTCATACACACCTCTTTGATTCATCCCAAAAACAATTTGAAATGGACTTATTCTAGTACTTCTGTTTGGAGTGTCATTATAAGAAAACTCAGCTTGAGCTAGTGCTAAATCCCACTGCTTAGGATTTTGATACACTAAACTTCTCAATATGCTTCCCAAGCTTCTATTTACTACTTCAGTCTATCCATCTATTTGAGGATGGTATGTTGAACTGAACTGAGGTTAGTTCCTAGTTTCTTCCAAAGAGTTCTCTAGAAATTCCCTACAAACTTTGTATCTCTATCAGACACAATAATTACAGGAAATCCATGTAATTTTACAATCTCTGAAAAAAATAGATTAGCAATATCTGTTGCATCACTAGTCTTTTTACATGCAATGAAATGTTCCATCTTGGAAAATATATCTACCACAACATAAACGGAATCATTCCTCCTTTGTGTTTTAGGTAACCCCAAAACAAAATCCATACTAACTACATCCCATGGTCAATCTGGTATTGGAAATGGCTAGTACAATCCTATATTCTGGCTTCTCCCTTTAGCGTGTTGACATATCCTACACTTCTCAACAAATCTCTTAACATCAGTCTACATATTTGGCCAAAAATAAAAAGTATTTACTTGAGCAAAGGTTTTGTCTTGTCCAAAGTGACCATATAATCCTCCACTATGTTTCTCCTTTATTATGTTTTCCCTCATAGAGCATTTGGGAATGCACAACTTGTTGGCTTTAAACAATAAACCTCCTTGGATAAGATAATATAACCACTTACTTCGGTTATGAACTATTGGATTTTGTACTGTTGTGTAAATATCTTTGAAATTTGCATCATCTTTATACATTTCAACCATTTCTTCAAATCCTACAACACCAACCTTTAACTCTTGCACAATGAAATTTACCCTGCTTAAAGCATCAACGAATTTGTTCAACTTACCACTTGTGTGATTTATCACAAAATTAAAGCTCTGCAAAAGCTCTACCCACTTGGCATGTTTCTGGTTCAATTTCGGCTAGTTTTTTATGAACTGTAATGCATGATTATCAAAATACAATATAAATTCCTTTGGTAGCAAATAATGTCTCCATTTTTTTAAGGCTTTTACAATAGCATAAAATTATTTATCATAACAAGCTTACTTCTTCTTCACTTCATTTAATTTCTCGCTGAAGTATGCTACTAGTCTTTGTTCCTGACTCAAAACTGCTCCAATTGCAACTCCACTAGCATCAGTTTCAACTTGAAATACTTTTCCAAAATCAGGTAAATCTAAAACTGGTTTCTTTATGATTTTCCTCTTCAGCAACTTAAAATTCATGTCTATTTCTTCTGTCCACTTGAATGGTTGATTAGTCTCCTTGATTTTTTTAAGAATTGGTGCACAAATCTAACTAAACCCTCTGATAAATTTCCTATAAAAATTTACAAGACCATGAAAACTTCTTACCTCAAATATATTCCTTGGAATAGGCTAGTTCCAAATTGCTTGGACTTTCTCTGTATCCATTTTCAACCCTTCTTTAGAGACCACAAATCCCAAGTAAATTAATTCTTCTTTCATGAAACTACATTTCTTCAGATTTATCAGTAGTTTCTCTTCATGCAGAGTTCTTAAAACCAATTTAAGATGCTCTAGATGTTCTTCTTTACTTCTACTAAAAACTATAATATCATCAAGATAAACAATAACAAACCTGACTGCATATTCCTTCAAGACTTCATTCATCAATCTCATGAACGTGCTAGGAGCATTAGTGAGTCCAAAAGGCATCACTAACCACTCATACAACCCATTGTTTGTTTTAAATGCAGCCTTCTATTCATCTCCTCTAATTCTTATTTGATGATATCCACTCTTCAAATCTATTTTAGTAAAATACTTTGACCCACTCAAACAATCCATCAAATCATCCATGCATGGCAAAGGAAATCTATACCTGATAGTGATCATGTTTATGGCTCTAGAATCTGTACACATACACCATTCACCTCCTTTCCTTGGACTAAGTATTGTTGGCACAACACATGGACTAAGACTCTCTCTGATTAGTCCCTTATCCATCAGTTCTTGCAGTTGTCTTCCAACTTCTGCATTCCCTTGAGGAGTTAATTTGTATGCTGCTCTTTTTGGCAAACTTGCTCCTAGTATTAGATCAATATGATGACTAATACTCCTAATTGGTGGCAATGCATTTGGCAACTCATCCACAATAATATCAACAAAATCATTTAACAGAGTTTTGATTTCTTCAATTAAATCATCTAAGTTTGTGGAAGTTAAAATTACCTTAGGTCTCCCTACGACAACAAAATGCATTTCTTCACCTTTTCCTACCTCTTGCAACAACTCCTTTCCACTCGTTAGCATAACATTGTTTCCCAGTGCTCCTTTGTTAGCATCATCCTTCAATGGCAGCAATGTATGTTTATTTCCATTATTCTCCAAAGTATAAGTATTTTTCCTCCCATCATGGATAGCTTTCCGATCAAACTGCCATGGTCTTCCTAGCAATACATGGCATGCATCCATTAGCATTACATCACACACTATCACATCCTTATACGTACCAATTTGTATCTCTACCTTGCATTGCTTTGTCACAATAATCTAATGTCATTTCTGCAACCATGACACTTTGCAAGGAGTAGGGTGTACTGTCTTCGCTAATCCTAGCTTGTCGACCATCTCTGTAGAAACAAGGTTATCAATGCTTCCATTGTCAATTATCACTTTACAACATTTACCTTTGGATTTTCATGTAATTCTAAATAAACTCTTCATCTGAGCTGGTTCTTCAGTCCCTTTCTCTACTTTAAGCAATGCCCTTTTTAACAATAGGGATTCTCCTACTTTAGGGGATTCTTTGTTTTATATAATTTGAGTTATTTCTTGCTTTGCCTTAGCCACATTCACATTCCTCTGACCTGTTGTTCTGTTATGAGGATTCTCCACACGTGTAACACCAAATATCTCTTCCTCGGCCTCTTCCTCTAGGTGAAAATATTCCTCTATTAAAATCTCCCCTCTGTGGTGGTCTACTACATGAAATTCCTGCTTCGTGTTGATGTTGCTGAAACCTTGATCTGGTATTTCCTCTACCTCTTACTGAAATTTTCCCTCTATTACTCTAATTTTGTTTTCTCAACATGTTCTCTTCTGCCTTCAAACCTGCTTGATAGGCATCTTCAATGGTCTTCAGAGTCAGCGAGCTGATCTCATCCTGTATGTCATATATTAAGCCATTGATATATCTGGCTACCTTCTCCATATCATCCTCTGCATGTCATGCTTTAATACACAATCTATAAAACTCTTATATGTATTCTTTAATAGACATTCCTTTTTGCCTTAAATTTTGTAATTGTTTGAAAAGATTAAACTGATAATATTTTGGCATAAATTTAGCTTTCATTTTACTCACCATTTTGTCCCATTGCTTGATCTTGGACTTTCATTTTCTTGTTCTGGATGTTTGTATTTCATCCCACCAAATAGCTGCCTGACCCTTCAATTTGGTAACTGCAAATTTCACCTTCTTTTTTTCATCAACCTCTCCATATTCAAAATATTTGTCCAGTGAGCTGATCCAATCCATTAGCTCTTCTGCATTGAGACGCCCTTCATACACAGGAATTTCCACCTACTTTAGCCAAAATCTTGATAATTTTGGTAGTTTCATTTTCCTCCTCTTCCTCTTCCTTAGAAGATTCTTCTGCAGCACTGGCATCTCCTTCATCAGGTGTTCTCCTCTACACAGTCTCCATTGTGTCCATCCTTGTACGCAGACTCTAGATCTCTTCCAGCAGAACTGCATTTGCTTCAAGTCTTCCTCGACCTATGCCAGCTCCTCTCCTTGGTAGCATGTTTACTGTAGTCAAACTCAATCTCTATGCTCTGATACCAAAAACGATGCAGGAGGTCAATTGAACAGCAATTGAACAACAACTGAATAACAAATGAACAACAACTAAAAAACAATTGAACAACAACTAAACAACAATTGAACAACAACTAAACATCAATTGAACAACAACTAAACAACAATTGAAGAACAACGGGTCCCACATTGACTTCCCACGTTGACTTTCGCTTTAGAAGATAGGCGCTTCACTTTGTGTCATTGATCTCCTCTCTCCAGATCTAACAGTCAGTAGTGACATCACAAATTGCAATTTCTCCCTGCTAAGTTTCATTCACTCCTAAATGATGTGATGTAATATAATCCAACGGTTAGCAATCAACAGTCATCCAATGGTTGACAGCGATATCACATAGGGAACTTGCGTGACGCTAACCTGCCTCATGGAGTCGATATGGTTTATAAACCTTAATCTATAAAAATTCAGGTCTGGGTTTAGACTTAAACTCTGATCACTTTAAAACCCGATATCTATTGGATAATAGAATCCATCAAATCCTATGGCTAGTGGTTCTTCAACTAACGCATGGGTTAAAAACAGGCTTAACCTCGCCATTGACTATGACATAAGCAGTTGAAATTTAGATCGATGGTTAGGATGGAGTACAGGCCTTCAACCACGATCAAGCCTTTATGTGCTCTTCTACCCTCGTCCTTAATACTAATGACCATGATTAACACATAAACACTAAGATTATAATTAAAATACGAAAAATAGAGAAAATACTCGGATCAGTTTCAGAATGTAGATTCACAGAAGTAAATGAGAATCTTCACTAGAATTGACATGCAATCACACATTGAATCAATTTCTTTAAGATAATGATATTTACAGAGTCTTGGCCCTCTGATCTAAAACATTTTGCTTACAGATGTGTAAAATAATTACATGCATAAATTGTAGCTTAATAGAGAAAACTTAATGTGCACATGAGACAAGAGGAGAAACACATAAAGCATGAAAGAAGACAACAAGACTTGATAACATAGTTCGTCTGACTTGGGCTACATCTCTAGGCCCTTTTTAACCAATGTGGAGGCCTTCATTCATTAAGTGGCATGAAAAAGAAGAGCACAAGCATCATTTACAAAAAGGAGCCTTATACCTCCATACTGAAAAATGGATGAAAATGCAGAACTTCAATGGAGAAATGGATAGCACCATTGTGTTCGTGGCATTGAGAAGTGCTGAAACAATATAAAATTTGTCAAATTCTGACAAAGTGAAATTTCGCCCCTCCTGCAAAATTCTACCTCGAATTATGTGCACTACCTACTCTGCCTGAGCATAATGAAAACTACTTTTTAAATAAAAATGGTGCCAGATTTTCCCAAATTGGTAGTTAGCTGAGTTGGTTAAAGGTCCGATTAATATGGAGGAGGTCGGGCAGTTAAACCCCACCTCCTCTGTTTTACATAACAAAGACCGTTTTTTTAACTTTATAGCAATTTTGCTTTCTTTTTAAATGATTAATGGTTGGGTCAGGCCTGCCTTGGGTGACCCACCCACCGTACCCCTCTCTTCCTACATTTGTAATGACCGCACCCCTCGAAGACGTTTTCTTGGTTTGGGTTGGGTCCACGCCCCAAGGGTCGGCCCACCGATGTTTGTTATATAGTGGTTCCATGGGAGTAGTGAAGGGGTCAGGGTCATGGCCTGTCCCTGCTGCCTTTATGTTAAATGTTTTATGGCCAGGGGATGGGTCACGGGTCATGGCTCACCCCTCCTTTGTTTGTGTTGTTTGTTTTTGGGGTGGCGGGGTTGGTGGCCCACCACCCTTTTTAATATTTTTTTGTTATAAAAGAAAACCTGCGCTCTTTTGAAAATTTGGTTTTGGACCGAAGGAGTCCTTTTAACGAGGCAAAATTTTTTCCCAGAATCTGGCCAGAGTTGGCTAGATTTCGTCCGCTGAAAAAACTCCAAATTGCGCCTTCATTAATCCTATGGAGTCATCAAAAGTCAACCTAGCTTTGACTGACTCTATCTTCTTCATTTGGAATCGAATTGGAGTGTTGTTCACACTATTGGAATCAGGGTGACGAGCACTTCGATTTGATGTCAAGTTAATTTCCTTTCCGCCACTTTGAAATTTGAGTTTTTTTCATGCCACTCTGTTTAAAGATCCACCTGGATCAATCCTCCCCATTGAGGAGCTTTTGGACCGCTAAAAGCTTTAGTAGTCAATTGGCAAGTGAGGGAATTGTTCCCTCACTCTTTCCTTCTCTAGCCATTTTTCCTTGCTAGGGTATATCCCCTTGAAACCAACTGAAAGGTATTCCACATCTCCCCATCGTGAAGTCCTGGTTCTTCTGCCAAGGATGATGTCTTCAAGTAATTCATCGAGAAACTCTAGTGCAAAATCATCAACTGTAGGAACTGTTCCCACCTCTTTGGTGTCCATAATCAATGGTGGCTCATACAGCTTTCAGTTCTCCACATTCACTACGGAGTACATTTGCATATATATTGGAAAATTGAGATGAAAGGCATTGTTTCCAATCTTCTCTAAGATGGTGAATGGACCGCACTAGATTGGTCGCAACTTCTTCCCTTCTCCCTTCATCCTGTCCTTACTGATGTGGAACTACACTTTTTCACTCACTTGAAATTGATGGTCAACTCAATGTTTGTCATGTCGAGCCTTGTACGAGCTTGACTTTTCTCCAATTTCCCCTATACTACTTGGTGAATCAATTGGATCCAATGAATGAATTGATGCACTTTATCCCTGTCATTATATCCACTAGATTCATCTTCCATTCCAAAGACCATATCAAAAGGGTCCCTTGGTGGGTAACCAAAACATGTCCCAAATGGTGAACGTTGCATAGATGAGTGCACTACTCGGTTGTAGAAATGTTGCACATATGGAAGATTCTCATCCCAAAACTTATGATGTTTCCCAAAATAGCCTCGCAACAAGTGTACGACGATGTAGTTGAAAACCTCTGTCTGTCCGTCAGTCTATGGATGGAATCTTGTGCTTCTTTTCAACTTGGAGTCCATCATCTTCCACAAGCTGGTCCAAAACTTTCCAAGAAAGCAAGAGTCCCAATCTGACACAATCGATGTGGGCAACCCAAAACAGACCCAAACATGCTGAAAGCAAATATGAGTGGTCTACCTACAATGATCTACTTTTTACAAGGCATTAAGATACACATCTTACTAAAACGGTCAACGACGACATACAAATAGTCATTACTTTTTCTAGACAAAGGAAATCCTCCTACAAAATCCATCGACACACTCTCCCATGGATGACTCGGAACATGCAGTGGTGTGTAGAGCCCAAGTTTTCTATTAGAGGGCTTTGAAATAGAACACATCGCACAACCCTTTACATAGTGAGTCACAATGTTCTTCATATGAGGCCAAAAACAAAATCTTTGTACATGACACAAAGTTTTTTCAATACCAAAATGACGGGACACAAGGGAGGTGTGGGCCTCCCGGATTACATGGACCCTTTCTCCCGTGGGTATGCATAATTTTTCAAGGTGATACAACAGTTTCCCTTGCAAGTGATAGTTGTCCACCTGTGAACCATGGGTTACTTTTGCATAAATCTCCTTAAAGTCATCACCATTAGCATATTGTTCAGCATAACTTTCAAAAGATAATGAAGCATTATGCAAAATAATAGAAATAGAAATAGGAAGGTGAGATAGCATATCAACCACTTTGTTTCTCGTTCCCTTCTTATACTTTATTACTAGATGACACTGCTGCAGAAAACCCATCCACCTAAAATGATGAGATTGCTGCAGCTTGGTCTATGACTGAAGATACTGCACGGGCTGATGGCATGTATGGATGATGGTCTCCTTGCTGATCAGATAGTGTTTCCACTTTTTCACACTCTAGACCAAGGCATATAATTCCTTGTCATAAGTGGGATAGTTTATAACAGTCTGAGAGAACTTCTCTGAGTGGTAACATATCAACTTCTTTTGCTGCATCAGTACAACTCCCATGGCATATCTACTGGTGTCTCTCTCGATCTCGAATGGCTATTGGAGATCTGGCAAGGCCAAGACTAGTGCAGTGTTGATCTTTTATTTTAATGTTTCGAATGACTTCTACTGCTTTCCTCCCCATTAAAAGGCTTTCTTTACACTTGTCAATGTGTGTAAAAGTGTTGCAATAATAGAGAAATTGGCAATAAAACTCCTCCAATATTGTACTGCACCCAAAAAGCTGCAACATTAGTTACACTAGTAGTTACAATTTCTTCAAGGATCAATTTTTAGCTGACCTTGACCAACAATATGACCTAGGTAAACCAAAGGGGTTTTCCCAAACTCACACTTTGACAATTTTACATAGAGTTTTTCATTTTTCAATACATCAAGCACTTTCTTCACATGACATAAATGCTAATTCCAACTTTTACTAAAGACAAGAATATCATCTAGATAGACCATAACAAATTCATCAATGAAAGACCTAAAGAGACCATTAATGAGTCTCATGAAAGTGGCTGGAGCATTGCAAAGTCCGAATGGCATTACCATCCATTTGAACAACCCCTTGAAGGCAGTTTTCCACACATCCTACTCTGCAATTCAGACCTGGTGATAACCACTACACAAATCCAATTTGGTGAAATATATAACATTCTTTAACTAATCTAATAAGTCATCAATGCGGGGAAGAGGGTAATGATTTTTCACTATGATTTTGTTTAGTGCTTAATAATCCACACACATCCTCCATGTGCCATCTTTCTTCAACACTAATAAAATCAGTGAGCCGCATGGAGAAGTACTCGGTCTGATGACCCCTTGGCTCAAAAGTTTCTACACCTACTTTTTGATCTCCTCCATCTCAATGGTCGACATCCTATACATGTCAATATTTGGTAAAGGAGCGTCATGTTGCAAATGGATCTCATGTTTGATTTCCATATTTAGAGGTAATCCCCTTGGTTCTTGAAACATCTCATCATAGTTAGAAATTAATTCACATAATTCCTTTTTATGCACATGATCACAACCTTGGAAAGCATCGGATAACTTTGCATCTTCTCTCCTTATAATCATAAGCATGCAACCCTTACTAGAATTCACCAACCTCTTCATTTGTCCTGCACTTACAAGGCTGGCACTGATTTTAGTTTGATAAGCCCTTACAATATATTCTACCACATCTTTTGTGATTTGGTATTTGTTTTCATGATAGAAGAAGATTGCTTTCTATCATATAGATATGGACTCCCTAATACCATGCCACAGATATCCAATGGTATCACATCAAGTTTTAACTCATCCACTAACTTTGAAGCGATCACAAATTTAACCTTACACTGCTTAGTTACATTTAGTTTTGCTTTATCATCTATCCATCCAAGTGGGTAAGGTTTTGGATGTGGTTTGGTTTCCAAGCCTAGCTTCTTTACCAAGGACTTTGAAATTAAGTTTGCTTGGGATCTAGTATCAAATAGATTTTCCACTTTTGTATGATTTATGACAACTCTAATATGAAATAGCTCAATTTTTTTTGTTCATTAGGAAAAGACTCATCTATTGAACTAGTACCTTCAGGTGATTCAGAATTAACATGAGGTGTAAGAGTACCTTTTGTTCCTGCTGTTATGATCAATGCTTCATCTCCAGAATCAGATCCAAGGTCTTGCTGCACAGTTGCACTGTCTTCTACTTGCCTTTTCCTCCATACTTATTTGGTCTCTTTTCCAGGTATTGTTTCCAACAATGATCGTCGTCATAACCTTCCTTTTTGCAGTGATTGCAATAAGGTCTTTCTCCTTCATTTTTATTTGTTGATGTCGTCTTCTTCTCCTTTCCTTTTCCTTTCACTTTGGGTTTGCCATTTGGAGGTTTGAAAGGTAGTTTCTTGAAATGATCATCTCTTTCATTTTTGCCCCTATTCTCAAGATGAATTACCTTCACACTGGCAAAGTCAATAGTATTTGGTTCAAACAATAATAATGAATGTCTAAGGTAACCATATAATGATCCAATACACTTAGTTACTACTTTAGGTGAGTCAAGTGCAATGTCCAAATTGAGTGCCTATTTTCTAAATTTCTCTGTAAAGCTTTGAACATCTTGACCTCTGCCTTGCCTTAAGTATTGCCAATCCATTAAGGCTTTTTGTTTATAACCCAAGGGATAGAATTGTTCCTCTAATGCAGAAATGAAACTAGGCTACAAGGAAAGAAGATTACCCACATTCTTACTGCTTCGCAATTTGCTCTCCCACCAAACGAGAGCGGTGCTACTCAGCCGAAGAGAGGCCAGCTAAATATTTGCCTCGTCCTCATCGATTTGTTGAATCCTGCAATAGACTTCAATATGCATAATCTAGTTGTTAAGCTTATCTACATTACTTTCACCATTAAACATGGGAAGATCAAATTTGACATCTAATTTATAGAAAGGTTTCTTAGATGCATCCCTTGAATTTCTACAATTATGGTGATTAGAGGAAGAAGAACTTTCACTCGTGGAAGGAGAAGGAGGGGGTTCTTCTCCACCATTTCCATGCATTGAACCTTATTCTTCTGGTTTTTTCTCTTCTTCTTTCTCTAACCTTGAAAGAAACTGACCAACATTCTCTGCCATTGGATAGAAGGTTTTGCGGAAATTGCGCTCCCTTCAAAACGAGCCTCTTCATTCACCATGTTTCTCCTCCGATGTGCACGCCCCACTTTGGGATTGAAAGACTTTAGTTTCCCTTCACCTCTTTGGAGCCTGTTTCTTGTTAGCATACAAACATGCAATTCATATCTAAAAAAGACGTGCTCTGATACCACCCTCTCGCTCAATTACAACAATTTTACAGACCTCTGTTCCAACCTCAAAACCTATCTATCACTCAACTCTCACGTCTCACTCAATCCTCAATCATCTTAGCTAATCCTTCTTCATTACATTTTCTTCTTTTTATGAATAAAATCCTATTCTAACTGTACAAACAACTCTATCCTTACTTTTAATCAATCTAACAATCAAATCTCTATTTTGAAGCTCTATTACACACCTATGCTAACAACTTTATCCCTTAGTCTAAAATAAGACAATTTCCTAACTATTACAATAATGAATTACAGATCATTTTCGAGAGATCCAACTCTCTCTACCAAAACTGACTTTTGACCACTCAGGTTAGTGAAATTGAACCCATTTAGCCACAACATGTGAACAAACCATCACATTGTTGGCTAATTCTAGATGCTCTTGCATCACTACATGTCGTAGTTGTACATCTTGCACCATCTAATAATCTCCAGAATACACGTATACATTGTTCTGAATTGTAGATCCACACTATATCAAACCAAATCTATGTTGATCCAACTTCTTTACAAGTAGATCTCCTCTTCTTTTACAAAAAATGTTCCACAATGGAACCTCACACAACAACAATACTAGATCTTCGCAATTCTCCTTTGCATGCAACTATCCACAACCCACACACAAATCAAATATTCGCACAAACAATAAATCAAACACTCTATTAAACTAATCTATGTACAAAGGAGTATCATGGCTAAAATTGCATGATCGTTGTCCTTCTAGTAAGAGAGTTAGGGCTGAACCAACTTTGATACCATGTTAGAAAAAATAGAAGAGAGCACAAAGATTGTTCACACAACACAAATCACACATTTTGATATTTTATTGATCACACCAATTACACACATATAGGACATAAATCTCTTACTTCCACACATCTAGATCATAACTACAACTCATATATAAGAAACAAAAACTTCTAGATTGATGCTTGGGAACTCTCAGTGAAAACTCACGACAACACATGGAAGAATTACTTCCAGTAAAAACAAGTTTGAACATTCACTAAGGATTAAATAGTTTTTGGCTTTTTTAATGAGATGTATTTGGACTTTTGGGTTTAAGAATAAGTTTAAATCCATTTTAAACTCGTAATTGTCTAGAACCCCCGAGACATAAAATTTTTGTAAGTGTAAATTATTTAGCATTTAATTTTATGAGATGTATTAATGACATCTTAACAAATTTAATTCTCTCAATGTTGGATGGATTTAATATGAATTTCCTCTCTCCACACACACACATATATAGCTTTTATAATTTTAATTTAATTATTAGCTATCAATCTAAATAAACGAAAGGATCAACAACCATCCACAAGAATCAAAATATTTACTTCATGATACATCTCACATTTCCAAAATTTACAAAAAAATCATAAAATGTAAATGTTATTATTTCTTTATTTTAAAGTATTATTAATTATTATAAAAAGAATTAATATTGTGTAATTATGGATATTCAAACCTACCTTACCATGTATATTCTTAATATATAAATAGGCTTTGTTAAAATATTGTAAGCCAATACCATAGCTTACTAATACCATATACTCCAAAAACAATAATAAAACTCTGATATAGTACAGAAAAACATTGGCCTGATCCAGCTAAACCCTTGGCATTTGAGAAGAAACAAAGGTAAAACCCTATTGTGCTGCAGAAAAGCCCCGGTGCAATAAAACCCTCCGAGAAGTAACAATGGAAAAACCCTAGTCTCTCGCGTGCTTTCGAATTTATTCAAAATGAAATTATTAAAAAATAAATAATATTTTAAGAAGAAATGATAATCTAAGGCGAAAAGATAGTTTTTTTTAAATAAATGTCATAAATAGTCGTATGGTCTAGTATTTTCTCAATCAACCCTCACGAAATAAACAAATTATGGAAATTTCAAATGACCGTTTCATTCGATGTGGTGGGAAAAAATTATTTAAGAAACCATTCCATTGTAGGGGCGTATATTTTGAAAATAGAAACATTTGGGTTGCATTTAATAGTCATTTTCCATTTTAATTGAATATTAACAACGTCGATAATATTCCGATTTAAATTTTGAAACAAAACTGGAGAAAGATATGTCTGAAAATTTCCAAGACTTCAAAGATTTACACTGCAGAACGAGATTACACTCTCGACTTGCAGCGCCCAAACCTAAATTTAACATACGATTTCATGTAGGAACTTCATCCTTCGTCCACTTCTTGCATGAGCCACTATTTGGAACGAGATCACACTCTCGACTTCCACCGCCCAACCTAAATTTAACATAGGATTTCATGTATGAACTTCATTCTTAGTCTACTTCTTGCTGTAGCCACTATTTACTTTTTCATTTTCTAGA
>APFE030879925.1:128164-153387 GCA_000404065.3 Pinus taeda
CAGATTCACGGAAGTAAATGAGAGTCTTCACCAAAATTGACATGCAATCACACACTGAATCAATTTCTTCAATATAATGATAATTATAGAGTCTTGGCCCTTTCGCTCAATTAAAGTAATTTTATAGACCTCTGTTCCAACCTCAAAACCTATCTATCACTAAACTCTCACCTCTCACTCAATCCTCAATAATCTTAGCCAATCCTTCTTCATTACATTTTCTTTTTTATGAATCAAATCATATTCTAACTATATGAACAATTCGATCTCTATTTTTAATCAATCTAATAATCAAATCTCTATTTTCAAGCTCTATTACACACCTATGCTAACAACTTTATCCCTTAGTCTAAAATAAGACAATTTCCTAACTATTACAATAATGAATTACAGATAATTTTCAAGAGATCCAACCCTCTCGACCAAAACTGACTTTTGACCACTTAGGTTAGTGAAATTCAACTCATTTAGCCACAACATGTGAACAAACCATCACATTGCTGGCTAAGTCCAGATGCTTCCTCATTAGACTCCCGAGAAAGAAAAGTATCATCCCTAAGACTTTCAGAGTTTACTCCATACTTCTAAAATTCTATTGTTGTCAACCAACTAGCATCCTCCACTGGATGTCCTTTCCATTTGACTAGATATTGAAAATAAACCTGTCCTCTGGTTCTTTTGGATACTCTTTTCTCTAAAACATCTTCCACCTCTCTCTTAACTCTCTTTGGCATTTGTTCTTACCAGTTCAAAGTTTGAACTTCATCCTCTGTAGTTTCCTCTTGTAGCTCTGTCTCTGTCTCTTTGTATGGATACAAATCTGCAACATTGAAGATAGGTGATATTCCAATCCCTTTTGGCAATTCAATTTCATAAGCATTAGTTGAAAATTTTCTTACAATTCTGCATGGTCCTATATTTTTCATTTTTAGTTTATTGTAAGTCTTAGCAAGAAATCTTTCTTTTCTCAAATACACCATCACTAAATCTCCCACTTGGAATTCTTTCTCTCTTATTTTCATATCTACTCTTTGTTTGTATTTGTCAGTGCTTTCCTGCAATCTACCTTTGACATCTTCTCATAGTCTCTACATCTTCTCTGCAAACTCTTCAGCTTTTGCACTTCTTGTCTCCTATTTACCCAAATTTCTGAGCTCATACACGCCTCTTGGATTCATCCCAAATTTTTTTTGAAATGGACTTATTCCAGTACTTCTGTTTGGAGTGTCATTATAAGAAAACTCAGCTTGAGCTAGTGCTAAATCCCACTGCTTAGGATTTTGATACACTAAACTTCTCAGTATGCTTCCCAAGCTTCTATTTACTACTTCAGTCTATCCATCTATTTCAGTATGGTATGTTGAACTGAAACTGAGGTTAGTTCCTAGTTTCTTCCAAAGAGTTCTCTAGAAATTCCCTACAAACTTTGTATCTTATCAGACACAATAATTACAGGAAATCCATGTAATTTTACAATCTTTGAAAAAATAGATTAGTAATATCTGTTGCATCACTAGTCTTTTTACATGCAATGAAATGTGCCATCTTGGAAAATATATCTACCACAACATAAACAGAATCATTCCCCCTTTGTGTTTTAGGTAACCCCAAAACAAAATCCATACTAACTGCATTCCATGGTCAGTGTGGTATTGGAAATGGCTGGTACAATCCTATATTCTGGCTTCTCCCTTTAACATGTTGACATATCCTACACTTCTCAACAAATCTCTTAACATCAGTCTACATCTTTGGCCAGTAATAAAAAGTATTTACTTGAGCAAAGGTTTTGTCTTGTCCAAAGTGACCAGAGAATCCTCCACTATGTTTTTCCTTTATTATGTTTTCCCTCATAGAGCATTTGGGAATGCACAACTTGTTGGCTTTAAACAATAAACCTCCTTGGATAAGATAATATAACCACTTACTTCGGTTATGAACTATTGGCTTTTGTACTGCTGTGTAAATATCTTTGAAATTTGCATCATATTTATACATTTCAACCATTTCTTCAAATCCTACAACACCAACCTTTAACTCTTGCACAATGAAATTTACCCTGCTTAAAGCATCAACGAATTTGTTCAACTTACCACTTGTGCGATTTATCACAAAATTAAAGCTCTGTAAAAGCTCTACCCACTTAGCATGTTTCTGGTTCAATTTCGGCTAGTTGTTTATGAACTATAATGCATGACTATCAAAATACAATATAAATTCCTTTGGTAGCAAATAATGTCTCCATTTTTTTAAGGCTTGTACAATAGCATAAAATTATTTATCATAACAAGGTTACTTCTTCTTCACTTCATTTAATTTCTCTCCGAAGTATGCTACTAGTATCTGTTCCTAACTCAAAACTGCTCCAATTGCAACTCCACTAGCATCAGTTTCAACTTGAAATACTTTTCCAAAATCAGGTAAATCTAAAACTGGTTTCTCTGTGATTTTCTGCTTCAGCAACTTAAAATTCATGTCTATTGCTTCTGTCCACTTGAATGGTTGATTAGTCTCCTTGATTTTTTTAAGAATTGGTGCACAAATCTAACTAAACCCTCTGACAAATTTCCTATAAAAACTTGCAAGACCATGAAAACTTCTTACCTCAAATATATTCCTTGGAATAGGCTAGTTCCAAATTGCTTGGACTTTTTCTGGATCGATTTTCAACTCTTCTTTAGAAACTACAAATCCCAAGTAAATTAATTCTTCTTTCATGAAACTACATTTATTCAGATTTATCAGTAGTTTCTCTTCATACAGATTTTTTAAAACCAATTTAAGATGCTCTAGATGTTCTTCTTTACTTCTACTAAAAACTATAATATCATCAAGACAAACAATAACAAACCTGCCTGCATATTCCTTCAAGACTTCATTCATCAATCTCATGAACGTGCTAGGAGCATTAGTGAGTCCAAAAGGCATCACTCACCACTCATACAACCCATTGTTTGTTTTAAATGCAGCCTTCTATTCCTCTCCTCTAATTCTTATTTGATGATATCCACTCTTCAAATCTATTTTAGTAAAATACTTTGACCCACTCAAACAATCCATCAAATCATCCATGCATGGCAAAGGAAATCTATACCTGATAGTGATCTTGTTTATGGCTCTGGAATCTGTACACATACACCATTCACCTCCTTTATTTGGACTAACTATTGTTGGCACAACACATGGACTAAGACTCTCTCTGATTAGTCCCTTATCCATCAGTTCTTGCAGTTGTCTTCCAACTTCTACATTCTCTTGAGGAGTTAATTTGTACGCTGCTTTGTTTGGCAAACTTGCTCCTAGTATTAGATCAATATGATGACTAATACTCCTAATTGGTGGCAATGCATTTGGCAACTCATCCACAATAACATCAGCAAAATCATTTAACAGAGTTTTGATTTCTTCAATTAAATCATCTAAGTTTGTGGAAGTTAAAATTACCTTAGGTCTCCCTATGACAACAAAATTCATTTCTTCACCTTTTCCTACCTCTTGCAACAACTCCTTTTCACTCGTTAGCATAACACTGTTTCCCAGTGCTCCTTTGTTAGCATCATCCTTCAATGGCAGCAATGTATGTTTATTTCCATTATTCTCCGAAGTATAAGTATTTTTCCTCCCATCATGGATAGCTTTCCGATCAAACTGCCATGGTCTTCCCAGCAATACATGGCATGCATCCATTAGCATTACATCACACAATATCATATCCTTATACGTACCAATCTATATCTCTAACTTGCATTGTTTTGTCACAATAATCTAATGTCATTTTTGCAACCATGACACTTTGTAAGGAGTAGGGTGTATTGTCTTCGTTAATCCTAGCTTATCGACCATCTCTCTAGAAACAAGGTTATCAGTGCTTCCACTGTCAATTATCACTTTATAACATTTACCTTTGGATTTCCATGTAATTCTGCATAAACTCTTCCTCTGAGCTGGTTCTTCAGTCCCTTTCTCTGCTTTAAGCAATGCCCTTTTTAACAATAGGGATTATCCTACTTCAGGGGATTCTTTATTTTCTATAATTTGAGGTATTTCTTGCTTTTCCTTAGTCACATTCACATTCCTCTGACTTGTTGTTCTGTTATGAGGATTCTCCACATGTGTAACACCAAATATCTCTTCCTCGGCCTCTTCCTCTAGGGGAAAATCTTCCTCTATTAAAATCTCCCCTCTGTGGTGGTCTACTACATGAACTTCCTGCCTCGTGTTGATGTTGCTGAAACCTTGATCTGGTATTTCCTCTACCTCTTACTGAAATTTTCCCTCTATTACTCTGATTTTGTTTTCTCAACATCTTCTCTTCTGCCTTCAAACCTGCTTGATAGGCATCTTCAATGGTCTTCAGAGTCAGCAAGCTGATCTCGTCCTATATGTCATATATTAAGCCATTGATATATCTGGCTACCTTCTCCATATCATCCTCTGCATGTCCTACTTTAATACTCAATCTATAAAACTCTTCTATGTATTCTTTAATAGACATTCCTTTTTGCCTTAAATTTTGTAACTATTTGAAAAGATTTAACTGATAATATTTTGGCATAAATTTAGCTTTCATTTTACTCACCATTTTGTCCCATTTCTTGATCTTGGACTTTCCTTTCCTTGTTCTGGATGTTTGTAGTTCATCCCACCAAATAGTTGCATGACCCTTCAATCTAGTAACTGCAAATTTCACCTTCTTTTTGTTATCAACCTCTCCATAGTCAAAATATTTGTCCAGTGAGCTGATCCAATCCATTAGCTCTTCTTCATTGAGACTCCCTTCATACACAGGAATTTCCACCTTTGGTTTTCCACCTACTTTAGCCAACATCTTGATAATTTTGGTAGTTTCATTTTCCTCCTCTCCCTCTTCCTTAGAAGATTCTTCTGCAGGACTGGCATCTCCTTCATCAGGTGGTCTCCTCTACGTAGTCTCCATTGTGTCCATCCTTGTACGCAGACTCCAGATCTCTTCCAGAAGAACTACATTTGCTTCAAGTCTTCCTCGACCTATGCCAGCTCCTCTCCTTGGTAGCATGTTTACTGTAGTCAAACTCAATCTCTATGCTCTGATACCAAAAACGATGTAGGAGGTCAATTGAACAGAAATTGAACAATAGCTGAATAACAAATGAACAACAACTAATAAACAATTGAAAAGCAATTGAACAACAACTAAACAACAATTGAACAACAACTAAACATCAATTGAAGAACAACTAAACAACAATTGAACAACAACGGGTCCCACGTTGACTTCCCATGTTGACTTTCCCTTTAGAAGATAGGCGCTTCACTTTGTGTCGTTAATCTCCTCTCTCCAGATCTAACGGTCGGTAGTGACATCACAAATTGCAATTTCTCCCTGCTAAGGTTCATTCACTCCTAAATGATGCGATGTAATATAATCCAATGGTTAGCAATCAACAATCATCCAATGGTTGACAACGATATCACATAGGGAACTTGCATGACGCTAACCTGCCTCACTGAGTCAATATGGTTTATAAACCTTGATCTATAAAAATTTAGGTCTGGGTTTAGACTTAAACTCTGATCGCTTTAAAACCTGATATCTATTGGATAACAGAATCCATCAAATCCTACGGCTAGTGGTTCTTCAACTAAAGCACAGGTTAAAAACAGGCTTAACCTCGCCATTGACTATGACATAAGCAGTTGAAATTTAGATCGATGGTTAAGATGGAGTACAGGGCTTCAACCACGATCAAGCCTTTATGTGCTCTTCTACCCTCGTCCTTAATACTAATGACCATGATTAACACATAAGCACTGAGATTATAATTAAAATACGAAAAATAGAGAAAATACTCGGATGAGTTTCAGAATGCAAATTCACAGAAGTAAATGAGAATCTTCACTAGAATTGACATGCAAACACACATTGAATCAATTTCTTTAAGATAATGATATTTATAGATTCTTGGCCCTCTCATCTAAAATATTTTGCTTACAGATGTGTAAAAGAATTATATGCATAAATTGTAGCTTAACAGAGAAAACTTAATGTGCACATGAGATAAGAGGAGAAACACATAAAGCATGAAAGAAGACAACAAGACTTGATAACAGAGTTCGTCTGACTTGGGCTACATCTCTGGGCCCTGTTTAACCAATGTGGAGGCCTTCATTCATTAAGTGGCATGAAAAAGAAGAGCACAAGCATCATTTACAAAAAGGAGTCTTATACCTCCATACTGAAAAATGGATGAAAATGCAGAACTTCGATGGAGAAATGGATAGTGCCATTGTGTTCGTGGCATCGAGAAGTGCTGAAACAATATAAAATTTGTCAAATTCTGACAAAGTGAAATTTCGCCCCTCCTGCAAAATTCTACCTCGAATTATGTGCACTGCCTACTCTGCCTGAGCACAATGAAAACTGCTTTTTAAATAAAAATGGTGCCAGATTTTCCCAAATTGGTAGTTAGCTGAGTTGGTTAAAGGTCCGATTAATATGGAGGAGGTCAGGCGGTCAAACCCCGCCTCCTCTGTTTTACATAACAAAGATCGTTTTTTTTAACTTTATAACAATTTTGCTTCTTTTTTTTTAAATGATTAATGGTTGGGTCAGGCCTGCCTTGGGTGGCCCACCCACCGTACCCCTCTCTTCCTACATTTGTAACGACCGCACCCCTCCAAGACGTTTTCTTGGTTTGGGTTGGGTCCCTGCCCCAAGGGTCGGCCCACCAATGTTTGTTATATAGTGGTTCCGTGGGAGTAGTGAAGGGGTCAAGGTCATGGCCTGTCCCTCCTACCTTTATGTTAAATGTTTCATGGTTGGGGATGGGTCAGGGGTCATGGCTCACCCCTCCTTTGTTTGTGTTGTTTGTTTTTTGGGTGGCAGGGTTGGTGGCCCGCCACCCTTTTTAATATTTTTTTTTGTTATAAAAGCAAACCTGCGCTCTTTTGAAAATCTGGTTTTGGACCGAAGGAGTTCTTTTAACGAGGCAACAATTTTTCCCAGAATCTGGCTAGAGTTGGCTAGATTCTGTCTGCCGAAAAAATTCCAAATTGCGCTTTCATTAATCCTACGGAGTCATCAAAAGTCAGCCCAACTTTGACTAACTCTATCTTCTTCATTTGGACTCAGATTGGAGTGTTGTTCACAGTATTGGAATCAGGGTGACGAGCACATCGATTTGATGTCAAGTTAATTTCCTTTCCACCACTTTGAAATTTGAGCTTTTTTCATGCCACTCTATTTGAAGATCCACCTGGATCAATCCTCCCCATTGAGGAGCTTTTGGACCGCTAAAAGCTTTATTAGTCAATTGGAAAGTGAAGGAATTGTTCCCTCACTCTTTCCTTTTCTAGCCATTTTTCCTTGCTAGGGTGCATCCCCTTGAAACCAACTCAAAGGTATTCCACATCTCCCCATCATGAAGTCCTGGTTCTTCTGCCAAGGGTGATGTCTTCAAGTAATTCATCGAGATACTCTAGTGCAAAATCATCAACTGTAGGAACTGTGCCCACCTCTTTGGTTTCCATAATCAAAGGTGGCTCATACAGCTTTAAGTTCTCGACATTCACTACGGAGTAAATTTGCATATATATCAGCAAATTGAGACAAAAGGCATTGTTTCCAATCTTCTCCAAGATGCTGAATGGACCACACTGGATTGGTCGCAACTTCTTCCCTTCTCCCTTCATCCTGTCCTTACTGATGTGGAACTACACTTTGTCACCCACTTGAAATTGATGGTCAACTCAATGCTTGTCATGTCGAGCCTTGTACAAGCTTGACTTTTCTCCAATTACTCCTGTACTACTTGGTGAATCAATTGGATCCACTGAATGAACTGATGCACTTTATCCCTGCCATTATGTCCACTAGAGTCATCTTCCATTCCAAAGACCATATCAAAAGGGTCCTTTGGAAGGTAACCAAAACATGTCCCAAATGGTGAACGTTGCATAGATGAGTGCACTGCTCGGTTGTAGAAATGTTGCACATATGGAAGATGCTCATCCCAAAACTTATGATGTTTCCCACAATAGCCTCGCAACAAGTGTATCACGATGCAGTTGAAAACCTCTGTCTGTCCGTCAGTCTATGGATGGAATCTTGGGGTTCTTTTCAACTTGGTGTCCATCATCTTCCACAAGCTGGTCCAAAACTTTCCAAGCAAGCAAGAGTCCCAATCTGACACAATCGATGTGGGCAACCCAAAACAGACCCCAACATGCTGAAAGAAAATATGAGCAGTCTACCTGCAATGATCTGCTTTTTAAAAGGCATTAAGATACACATCTTACTAAAACGGTCAACGACAACATACAAATAGTCATTACTTTTTCTAGACAAAGGAAATCTTCCTACAAAATCCATCGACACACTTTCCCATGGATGACTCGGAACATGGACTGGTGTGTAGAGCCCGAGTTTTCTATTATATGTCTTTGAAATAGAACACATCGCACAACCCTTTCCATAGTGAGTCACAATGTTCTTCATATGAGGCCAAAAACAAAATCTTTGTACATGACACAGTTTTTTCAATACCAAAATGACGAGACACAAGGGAGGTGTGGGCCTCCCGGATTACATGGACCCTTTCTCCTGTGGGTATGCATAATTTTCCAAGGTGATACAACAGTTTCCCCTGCAAGTGACAGTTGTCCACTTGGGACCATGGGTTACTTTTGCATAAATCTCCTTAAAGTCATCACCGTTAGCATATTGTTTAGCATAACTTTCAAAAGATAACGAATCATTATGCAAAATAATAGAAATAGAAATAGGAGGGTGAGATAGCATATCAACCACTTTGTTGCTAGTTCTCTTCTTATACTTTATTACTAGATGACACTGCTGCAGAAAACCCATCCACCTAAAATGACGATATTGTCGCAGCTTGGTCTGTGACTCAAGATACTGCAAGGGCTGATGACATGTATGGATGATGTTCTCCTTGCCGATCAGATAGTGTTTCCACTTTTTCACACTCTAGACCAAGGCATATAATTCCTTGTCATAAGTGGGATAGTTTATCACAGTCTGAGAGAACTTCTTTGAGTGGTAACGTATCAGCTTCTTTTGCTGCATCATTACAACTCCCATGGCATATCTACTGGCATCTGTCTCGATCCCGAATGGCTATTGGAGATCTGGCAAGGCCAAGACTAGTGCAGTGTTGATCTTTTATTTTAATGTTTCAAAGGAATTCTACTACTTCCTTGCCCATTAAAAGAATTTCTTTACACTTGTCAATGTGTGTAAAAGTGTTGCAGTAATAGAGAAATTGGCAATAAAACTCCTCCAATATTGTACTGCACCCAAAAAGCTGCAACATCAGTTACACTAGTAGGTTTAGGCCAATTTACAATTTCTTCAAGGATCAATTTTTAGTTGACCTTGACCAACAATATGACCTAGGTAAACCAAAGGGATTTTCCCAAACTCACACTTTGACAATTTTACATAGAGTTTTTCATTTTTCAATACATCAAGCACTTTCTTCACATGACATAAATGCTAATTCCAACTTTTACTAAAGACAAGAATATCATCTAGATAGACCAGAACAAATTCATCAATGAAAGGCCTAAAGAGACCATTCATGAGTCTCATGAAAGTGGCTGGAGCATTGCAAAGTCCGAATGGCATCACCATCCATTCGAACAACCCCTTGAAGGTGGTTTTCCACACATCCTACTCTGCAATTTAGACCTGGTGATAACCACTACACAAATCCAATTTGGTGAAATATATAACATTCTTTAACTGATCTAATAAGTCATCAATGCGGGGAAGAGGGTAATGGTTTTTCACTATGATTTTGTTTAGTGCTCAATAATCCACACACATCCTCCATGTGCCATCTTTCTTCGGCACTAAGAAAACCAGTGAGCCGCATGGAGAAGTACTCGGTCTGATGACTCCTTGGTTCAACAATTTCTACACCTACTTTTTGATCTCCTCCATCTCAATGGTCGACAGGGAAAATTTTAAGGATGGAAAATTTTCTTGAACTTTAAAACATTGGCGAATCTCACTAATCCCTAATATGAAAACTATAAAATGTTTATTGATATATTTGTAAAATTATTCAAATTTATAATCATTTTATATATAGTCTCTATATAACATTGGCGATTTTTAAGGTAAAATAATTTTATATTCTAAAATTTGGGCGAATCATCTTTTATAAAAATGGAAATTGGCGAATCTTTTTGTGGAAAAATAATGGAAAATTAGCCCACTGGGCGAATATTAGCCCCTAAATTTTTCCATGATGGTCGACATCCTATGCATGCCAATATTTGGTAAAGGAGCATCATGTTGCAAATGGATCTCATGTTTGATTTCCATCTTTAGAGGTCATCCCCTTGGTTCTTGAAACATCTCATCATAGTTAGAAATTAATTCACATAATTCCTTTTTATGCACATGATCACAACCTTGGAAAGCATCGGATAATTTTGCATCTTCTCTCCTTATAATCATAAGCATGCAACCCTTTCTATAATTCACCAACCTCTTCATTTGTCTTGCACTTACAAGGCTGGCACTGATTTTAGTTTGATGAGCCCTTACAATATATTCTACCCCATATTTTGTGATTTGGTATTTGTTTTCATGACAGAAGAAGATTGCTTTCTATCATATAGATATGGACTCCCTAATACCATGCCATAGATATCCAATGGTATCACATCAAGTTTTACCTCATCCACTAACTTTGAAGCGATCACAAATTTGACCTTACACTGCTTAGTTACATTTAGTTTTGCTTTATCATGTATCCATCCAAGTGGGTAAGGTTTTGGATGTGGTTTAGTTTCCAAGCCTAGCTTCTTTACCAAGGACTTTGAAATTAAGTTTGCTTGGGATCTAGTATCAAATAGAGTTTCCACTTTTGTATGATTTATGACAACTCTAATATGAAATAGCTCAATTCTTTTTCGTTCATTAGGAAAAGACTCATCTATTAAACTAGTACCTTCAAGTGATTCAGAATTAACAAGAGGTGTAAGAGTACCTTTTGTTCCTGCTGCTGTGATCAATGCTTCATCTCCAAAATCAGATCCAAGATCTCGCTGCACAGTTGCCACTGTCTTCTACTTTCCTTTTCCTCCATACTTATTTGGTCTCTTTTCTAGGTACTGTTTCCAACAATGATCGTCGTCATAACCTTCCTTTTTGTAGTGATTGCAATAAGGTCTTTCTCCTTCATTTTTATTGGTTGATGTCGTCTTCTTCTCCTTTCCTTTTCCTTTCACTTTGGGTTTGCCATTTGGAGGTTTGAAAGGTGGTTTCTTGAAATGATCATCTCTTTCATTTTTTCCCTTGTTCTCAAGATGAATTACCTTCACATTGGCAAAGTCAATAGTATTTGGTTCAAACAATAATAATGAATGTCTAAGGTAACCATGTAATGATCCAATACACTTAGTTACTACTTTAGGTGAGTCAAGTGCAATGTCCAAATTAAGTGCCTATTTTCTAAATTTCTCTGTAAAGCTTTGAACATCCTGACCTTTGCGTTACCTTAAGTATTGCCAATCTATTAAGGCTTTTTGTTTATAACCCAAGGGATAGAATTGTTCCTTTAATGCATAAATGAAACTAGGCTACGAGGAAAGAAGATTACCCACATTCTTACTGCTTCACAATTTGCTCTCCCACCAAACGAGAGCGGTGCTACTCAGCCGAAGAGAGGCCAGCTAAATCTTTGCCTCGTCCTCATCGATTTGTTGAATCCTGCAATAGACTTCAATATGCATAATCTAGTTGTTAAGCTTATCTACATTACTTTCACCATTAAACATGGGAAGATCAAATTTGACATCTAATTTAAAGAAAGGTTTCTTAGATGCATCCCTTGAATTTCTACAATTATGGTGATCAGAGGAATAAAAACTTTCACTCGTGGAAGGAGAAGGAGAGGGTTCTTCTCCACCATTTCCATGCATTGAACCTTGTTCTTTTGGTTTTTTCTCTTATGCTTGCTCTAACCTTGAAATAAACTGACCAACATTCTCTGCCATTGGATAGAAGGTTTTGCGGAAATTGCACTCCCTTTAAAACAAGCCTCTTCATTTACCATGTTTCTCCTCCGATGTGCACGCCCCACTTCGGGATTGAAAGACTTTAGTTTCCCTTCGCCTCTTTGGAGCCTGTTTCTTGTTAGCATACAAACACGCAATTCATATCTAAAAAAGACGTGCTCTGATACCACCCTCTTGCTCAATTACAACAATTTTACAGATCTCTGTTCCAACCTCAAAACCTATCTATCACTCAACTCTCGTGTCTCACTCAATCCTCAATCATCTCAGCTAATCCTTCTTCATTACATTTTCTTCTTTTTATGAATAAAATCCTATTCTAATTGTACAAACAACTCGATCTTTATTTTTAATCAATCTAACAATCAAATCTCTATTTTCAAGCTATATTACACACCTATGCTAACAACTTTATCCCTTAGTCTAAAATAAGACAATTTCCTAACTATTACAATAATGAATTACAGATCATTTTCGAGAGATCCAACTCTCTCTACCAAAACTGACTTTTGACCACTCAGGTTAGTGAAATTGAACCCATTTAGCCACAACATGTGAACAAACCATCACATTGTTGGCTAATTCTAGATGCTCTTGCATCACTACATGTCGTAGTTGTACATCTTGCACCATCTAATAATCTCCAGAATACACGTATACATTGTTCTGAATTGTAGATCCACACTATATCAAACCAAATCTATGTTGATCCAACTTCTTTACAAGTAGATCTCCTCTTCTTTTACAAAAAATGTTCCACAATGGAACCTCACACAACAACAATACTAGATCTTCGCAATTCTCCTTTGCATGCAACTATCCACAACCCACACACAAATCAAATATTCGCACAAACAATAAATCAAACACTCTATTAAACTAATCTATGTACAAAGGAGTATCATGGCTAAAATTGCATGATCGTTGTCCTTCTAGTAAGAGAGTTAGGGCTGAACCAACTTTGATACCATGTTAGAAAAAATAGAAGAGAGCACAAAGATTGTTCACACAACACAAATCACACATTTTGATATTTTATTGATCACACCAATTACACACATATAGGACATAAATCTCTTACTTCCACACATCTAGATCATAACTACAACTCATATATAAGAAACAAAAACTTCTAGATTGATGCTTGGGAACTCTCAGTGAAAACTCACGACAACACATGGAAGAATTACTTCCAGTAAAAACAAGTTTGAACATTCACTAAGGATTAAATAGTTTTTGGCTTTTTTAATGAGATGTATTTGGACTTTTGGGTTTAAGAATAAGTTTAAATCCATTTTAAACTCGTAATTGTCTAGAACCCCCGAGACATAAAATTTTTGTAAGTGTAAATTATTTAGCATTTAATTTTATGAGATGTATTAATGACATCTTAACAAATTTAATTCTCTCAATGTTGGATGGATTTAATATGAATTTCCTCTCTCCACACACACACATATATAGCTTTTATAATTTTAATTTAATTATTAGCTATCAATCTAAATAAACGAAAGGATCAACAACCATCCACAAGAATCAAAATATTTACTTCATGATACATCTCACATTTCCAAAATTTACAAAAAAATCATAAAATGTAAATGTTATTATTTCTTTATTTTAAAGTATTATTAATTATTATAAAAAGAATTAATATTGTGTAATTATGGATATTCAAACCTACCTTACCATGTATATTCTTAATATATAAATAGGCTTTGTTAAAATATTGTAAGCCAATACCATAGCTTACTAATACCATATACTCCAAAAACAATAATAAAACTCTGATATAGTACAGAAAAACATTGGCCTGATCCAGCTAAACCCTTGGCATTTGAGAAGAAACAAAGGTAAAACCCTATTGTGCTGCAGAAAAGCCCCGGTGCAATAAAACCCTCCGAGAAGTAACAATGGAAAAACCCTAGTCTCTCGCGTGCTTTCGAATTTATTCAAAATGAAATTATTAAAAAATAAATAATATTTTAAGAAGAAATGATAATCTAAGGCGAAAAGATAGTTTTTTTTAAATAAATGTCATAAATAGTCGTATGGTCTAGTATTTTCTCAATCAACCCTCACGAAATAAACAAATTATGGAAATTTCAAATGACCGTTTCATTCGATGTGGTGGGAAAAAATTATTTAAGAAACCATTCCATTGTAGGGGCGTATATTTTGAAAATAGAAACATTTGGGTTGCATTTAATAGTCATTTTCCATTTTAATTGAATATTAACAACGTCGATAATATTCCGATTTAAATTTTGAAACAAAACTGGAGAAAGATATGTCTGAAAATTTCCAAGACTTCAAAGATTTACACTGCAGAACGAGATTACACTCTCGACTTGCAGCGCCCAAACCTAAATTTAACATACGATTTCATGTAGGAACTTCATCCTTCGTCCACTTCTTGCATGAGCCACTATTTGGAACGAGATCACACTCTCGACTTCCACCGCCCAACCTAAATTTAACATAGGATTTCATGTATGAACTTCATTCTTAGTCTACTTCTTGCTGTAGCCACTATTTACTTTTTCATTTTCTAGACAATATTATTCAAATACAATGAAACCGTCTTTCTTTCTTACAGGTTTAATAAAGTAATTAGTCTATTTTTTCAAACAATTATGATGAAGTTTCTAAAAACAACCCAAATATGATATTATGTTATGGATATTATTATAATTTCAAAAAAAATGAAAAAAAATATATTTACAAATTTTTTCTATATAATAGAAATATAATATACCAGAATCATTTCCCATAAAAAGTAGGAGTCTAATGGATAAAATAAAGACAAACATAGAGAGATGGGAAAATTATTTCACTGAGAGATTTTATTAATTGAAGTCCACACAACACAAAACACATACTAGAGGCTCATTTTATAGAAATGAGATTTGTCACTGGATAATTACAACAACCTCGAGGAGAATGATGCCTAAGCAACTACAACTCACTCCTATATTGCACAATAGCAATTTTATACAAGACTCATTATCATAATCTAGAATAATGAGTTGGAACATATAGTTCTCCCATTAACTCTAACACCCCCGCTTACTGGAGAAACATATTCTTTAAAACACCTAACTTGTATTCCTTTGCAACACATGATCCTCGTGATCAAGAATGTCTACATCTAATTCAACATGGAACTTTCATGAAACTTATAAGATGTTAATGTCCATATAATTCAACAACCATCCACCAGAATGCATGGGTAAACATTTGCTAGAACCTTTACTCTAATAAAATATCATTCTTGTACATGGTTCATCCAATCATTCTTCCATCATATGTGTTTATGCTTCCACTTGTACTTGTAACTCCTCCTACATCATCACTATTCTAGGTTTTCCTTGGTTACCAATAACCATTCTTTGGAATTACACCTTTGGGTTTCTTATGGATGGCCCTTAACCATCACACCTGAAGTAAATTTTGTTTACGATGAACGTCACATCAAGATAAAGTGGTTTCGAAATACCATGAACCATAAAGTGCATTAATGGTTTCTAGAAGAACACGAACCTTCACATTGAGTTGTTTCTAGATATTCAAAAATTAGACACCATCAACCGAGTTTTTATAATACCACAAAATTTATTTGAGTACACTCACCTCATCAAACTCACGATTGCTTCATGTACATAAAATTATCATACCTCACTCATAGATATATTAGGTACATACTCAAACATGACACCATAGACTTGTTTACAAATATAATGTACGACTATCACAACTCACAAAGTTTAAATTTTGATTGTTCATCATTTACTTTTCTTTGCTTCCATCCTCATTGTTGTTGAATATTTTCACATGCATTATCACCAACTTTTCTTTTTTACTGCATTTAGGATCATATCAATGTATTGGCTTGGGTTTTCTTTATCATTGAAAATTTTCTGCATCTTTTTTTAACTTTTATTTAGATAAAACTAATTATTCCATGAAATGTTTTCTTTTTCCTATCACCATTTATCATTGATATCCATATAAAAATAAATCCATCTACCAAGATACATGGGTGTCATCCACTCTGCCCACTAGTTTCCTATGAATTTTCTTCCCGTACATATTTCCTCAACATCTAAAACTTAGTCCCAACTTACTTACTCGCTGAAATTATCTCACATTCCCCCCTTAGTTCCAGATCAAACTTCAATACAAGTCTAATTACCACCCATGTAACTATCTGAGTGATTGATGCCACGACTTGATGTCCCATCCTCTGTATCCATAAGAGGATACATACTATGTAATTACATGTGTTATGCCATGAATATCAGTAGGCTTGGCTCAAAATGGATTTAAAAACACCTAGGGAAATCAACACGTACATCTTTGACAAAAAAATTGGGCTGTTGGGTTCAATCAATCATGCATCCCCTAAACAATGACATCTATAAGCCCATCACTTTTCCACATATTTGACTCACTTGAATTTACCTTTAGAAAAAAAAATTGATTTACCATGAATCATTATGACTTGAGGAAATGACAACTTCTTCTTACTAACTTTCAGAGGACTAAATGACACATGCACTTTGTAAGGCTTGAAATTATATAATATTTTCAACATAAGACTAACTCTTTTATATTATTGTGCTTCTATCTAAGCTCAATGTAGCTGAATGTAATGCTTTGATACTTTCCTATTCCAACACTTAGTTTATACATGCTCTTTTCTACTAAAAAGATTGTGATATTTTTCCTACTTCTTCGCATGGTTTGTTCGATTAGCACTTGTAGATTATTCACCTATTGTTAATGCATCTACTTTCATGGACTTGATAGCTTTATTAGTTCTTTGAACTTCATAAACAAGACCTTCATATGTTATCCTTACATATATTTGAATGGGTTTTTTGATACCTCCACCATTTATCCCTAAACCTTTACCATCAAAACTCATTTTCTACAAAATCTTGGAACCCATTACTTATGTGTGCTTTTCAAATCACTATATTTCATCATATTCATAAATATATTCATCATTAGAAATATCGCATTAATCATCATTTTGTGCCTCCAAACATGAGATAGGCATGTCAACATAATTATCTTCGATCAAATGACAAGTTCCATAGGAACTTCCAATCTTTTGAATCAAGTCACTTGTATCACAAATTTTATCACACTTCACTTTCTCTTGTTTTAACTAATTTACTTCACTTTCAATTGCTAACAATACATTTTACTTTACTAATAGCTCTGGTTGCAATGGCTCTATCAATTTTCCCTTTTGATCTTGAATTTTGAAAAGATCAACTATCCATTGATTCTTTCATTCCAACCTTTCCTCTAATATGTTGATGTGTTGTCCTGTGATACCAACAAATTCATGATAACATTTATTATCTTGTGATAATTGTTATTCTACATTTACCATTATGGAATTAATTTTCCTTTGTAACCTCTATATTTTTTAGAAATGATCATATTTTTTTTTTGGTAGTAGGTCAATTTCAAGATTATCATTTTGGAGTATTTATCCTCTTTTTCGTATTTTAAAGTTAATTTCACTTTTCAAAAATAAAAACAACAAATAGGGTCATATATTGAGGTTCATTATAGTGTTCTTATCTTCTAACACTTCTAGGAGTACTCCTAGTTATGATCTACACAACTATTTCTCATTGTTGGTCATGCTACAACCCTACACACCTTGTTTTCTTTAAGGAATTTTCAAAGGAAATGAAAGTCATGGAACCTCATGCTTATTTGCCTAGAGTGGTGCATCTCAATATTGTGGCCTCAACCTCCTTAATGAATTACACATTTTTAGAAAACTTCATTGGAACAATACATTTCTCTCAATAATTGTAACTTAATTAAATCAATACACATGCTCATTATGATGCAGAATACCATTGCAAATAAATTAATTAATTAAAAAAATTAAAAAATACTACCTATTTAGGATGAATCAAATCTATATTAAATAGATCCTGATCCCTAGTGGCCATTACTTTTTCTTCATATTAATAAGGATAAAGAAGACATCTAGACAACATTCATAAATTCAAACAAGTGGAGCAAATATTAAACGCAAATGAGTGGAGTAGCTAGTAAATAGAAGAAAGTAAAATAAGTAGTAATCTTTAATTTCACTAATAAAATATAATTTCAATAAATAACGGATAAACAATATAATTTTCTTGTCTAAAAGTGATAACATTTTTTTTCAAACATAGGAAAAATAATTTACATTATTATTTTTTATAGTATATTAAAAAATCACTAACTTAAAAAAACAAATAAAATGAATTCTAAAAAATTTCTTTACTATTTATTGGAAAATATAAAAATAATTTTCAATTCAATTTGACCAATAGCTTTAATTTCTTGAAATAATTTATGATAGTTAAAAGGATTTTAATTTTGAACCATGCTCAAAATCTTTGTTTCCTTATAAATATATTTTTTAATTTTATATAATATTAATATTAACTTTAATTTATACAATATTTAAGTAAATAATTTAGCAAATATTTTTTTTTTCATTTAATACCACAAACATCAACATATCTTTCTTGTGATTTTGTGAAAAATATTAATATTTTTGAAAGCGTAAAAAATATTTATACACAGAAGAGGTTTATACTATTGAGGATTCTCAACCTAACTTTTACGGATACAATTTTAGCGTTTTTAACATGTAATTATATATTGAATCCGTAACCAATGCACGATTACCTAAAAGGTAGGTTAACAATAAATAAAGATATTAATTAAAAAAATAGTCTGAAATTATCTATTTACTTATTAATATAAAGTTGATACAATTCGTATTTAAAAAAAATTAATATAAATTTTAATTAGATATTTTCATATTATTTTAAATTATTTATATATATATATATATATATATTATATTATATATATATATATATATATATATAATCAATTTCAGTTTTAGGAAAATAAAAATAAAATTATAATATAATGTTTTCATCAATTCCTGTGATGTTTTTGGAACAAACAAAATAAAAATAATATAATGTTTTTTATAAATAAAATATTCCAAAATCTTATATAAAGTTAAAGCAAAAGGAAAAAACAACACATGTTACAAAAAGAGGTATACAATCATAAAAGTGTGATAATTTTTGTGCATTGCATGTTTTCTAAGTGGATGCTATAACAAAACAAGGGAGCCACTTTCGTGGCGGTAGTCCTAGATAAAAATAATTAAACTTTGAATTAATCAGAAGGAGGTGCAGCTCACAGGTGTGTACATCACCTGGAGACTACACTCATACAAAGGAGGAGACACACGCTCACAATCACACTCACTACATTACATAGATGAAGGTTACATATTAAATACTTGACTGAAAAATAGGTGGCTGAAAACAACCTCCTAAACTCTAGGAACAACTCCTAAACTAAGAAGGTACGTTACAACCACATAACCATTTCTCCATTATTTCTAACTCCCCCCCTTAATGGAGAAAGGATTTTTTGGTACACCTAACATCCCTCTAAATAACTCAAACTTTATTCGCCCTAGAGGCTTAGTAAAAATGTCGGCTACATTATCACAAGTATTACAATAATCCACACAAATTTTTCCACTGTATCTTTTACTGTATCTTTTCTCGTGAAAGTGAACTGAGTATCAATGTGTTTAGTATTCTTATGGAAAACTGGATTGTATGCAAGTTTTATTGTGCTTTGGTTGTCAGTTTTGATGCCGGTTGCTTCTTTTTGTCCTTCGCTTGTATCACTGAGCAATCTCCTCAACCAAATGGCTTCGCATGTTGCTGCACACAACGCCTGGTAATCTGCTTCACATGATGATAATGCTACAGTACTTTGCTTTTTGCTACTCCACGAAATAACCCCGGATCCAATACTAAATGCATATCCTGTGATGGATCTACGATCATCCAAGTTGCTTGCCCAATCTGAATCTGAATAACCTGCTAAAGTAACATCAGAAATGTCAGTGTATAAAATACCATAATTACAAGTACCACTAAGGTACCTCAACACACATTTTGCTGCATTCCAGTGACTATCAAGTGATCTGGACATAAACTGGCTCAGCACACTAACAGAGTATGCCAGATCAGGCCTAGTTGTCATGAGATAGATCAGACTTCCGAATAGCTGTCTATACAAAGTAGCATCCACCTGTTTTGTGCCATCGTCACTGCTTAACTTAAGATTCTGCTGCAATGGTGTTGCTGCTATTTTACACTGTTCCATTCTGAATCTTTCCAACAGGGTTCTGGCATACTTTCCTCGGGTTAGAAAATTTTGACCAGAATCTTTCCACACCTCCAAACCTAGGCAATAATGAAGATCTCCAAGGTCTTTCATTTCAAATACTTGTGACATTTGCTTCTTGATTTCTTTGATCAAATTATCTGCATTCCCTATTATTATCATGTCATCCACATACAAAGAAATCAAAATGATTTGCCTCTATTTATTTACCTTGGTATACAGGTTTGGATCGTTGAGGCTCCTATGAAAACCATGCTCAATAAAAAATGAATCAATTTTTTCATACCATGACCTGGGTGCTTGTTTCAAACCATAAAGTGCCATATGCAATTTACACACTAAATGCTCCTGTCCCTTTTTCACAAAACCAAGAGGTTGTACTAAATAAATTTCTTCCTTTAATTCTCCATTCAGAAATGCAGACTTAACATCTAACTAGTGTAGCTTCCAGGGGCAAAGGGGCAAAGGTGTCATCGAAATCTATGCCTTCTTGCTGTGAAGAGCCCTTTGCTACCAGTCTGGCTTTGAATTTTTCTACACTCCTATATGCATTTATCTTAGGTTTATATAGCCACTTACAACCTATAGGGGTTTTTCCTTCTGGAAACTCAACTAAGTCCCAAGTATGGTCTCTATATATTGATTCCATTTCTTCATGCATTGTAGCCTTCCATTCATCTGATTTACTAGCTTCTTCATAGTTTGAAGGTTCTACAATGTTTAAAATTTTGGACATTAAAGCATAGCCTTGCAATCTTGCAGGTAGTTACCTGATCTTCTAGGTAAAGGACTTACCTCAACTCTATCTGTTTCAGCACTTCCCGGGCCTGTATTATCACTTATTACACTATCTGCTGCTACTTCTTCCTATTTCTGCTCCTGCTCCTGCTCCTGCTCTTCTTCTTCTTCACTGTTCAGTTCTATCAGCAGTGGAATGTGGCTGTTATTGTTAGAGTCTTCCTTTCTATCTTCATTATGTTCATGAAAAACAACATCTCTGCTCACAAAAACTTTATGAGTCACAGGATTATATAACTTGTATGCCTTATACTTTGTGCCATATCCTACAAATATACATTTCAAGGCTTTGGGGTCTAGCTTTTTCCTATCTGCTTTCGGTATATGAGAAAAAGATTTAGATCCAAATATTCTTAAATGACCGACTGCTGGCTTGAGTCCAAACAGTGCTTCAAAGGGGGTTTTGAAGCCAAGACTTTTAGTAGGACTCCTATTCTTTAAATAAACAGCAGTATTAATGGCTTCTGCCCAAAGACCATTACAAATACCCTTACCTTGAAGCATACTTCTCGCGCACTCCACAAGGGTCCTGTTCTTGCGTTCTGCTACTCCATTCTGCTATGGAGTGTGTGGCACTGTGAATTGTTGTATAACCCCATGCTGCTTGCAGAAGTTCATGAACTCACCTAACCTGTATTCTCCCCCTTGGTCTGAGCGGAGAATCTTTATCTTCTTTCCTGTTTGGTTCTCTATCATCGATTTGAATTCTTTAAAGTATTAGAAAGCTTGACTCTTTTTGCTTAAAAAATACACCCAAGAGACCCTAGTGCAGTCATCTGTAAACAGTAGAAAGTAGTATGCACCTCCTAAATACCTAGTCTGCATAGGTCCACAAATATCTGTATGCACTAGTTCTAGGATGTCTCTTTCTTTTCTGTTAACATGCAAAGGGAATTCATCTCTATGCATCTTCCCTAATGCACATCCATCACATTCTAGTTTGACATTATGTAAAGCAGGAAGACCATCCACCATACCTTTCTTTTTGAGTAAGATGAGATCTTGTAGATTTAGGTGTCCAAATCTCTGGTACCAGAGATTCTCAACTGTTGATGTTGCTACAACCATCACTTGTTGTGGCATGATCCTTGCATCCAGTCTGTACAAATTTGCCACACGTACTCCAGTTGCAACTGTCTCCAATTGACTATCCTGAATGACACATCCATTCTTGAAGAATTTCACCTGCATGTCCTGGTCTGTTATCATAGAGGCAGAGATCAAATTCTTTTTAATTCCTGGAACATATAAGACATTTCTTAGATGTTTGATGTCGCCATTAGGTAGCTTGAAAGGAATATCCCCACATCCTTTGATCTCATACCCACTATCATCTCCTAAATAAATCTTTGATCCACATGCAGACTCTTCAAGAAATTTAAAACAATCTCTCTTACTGGTCATGTGCGAGGATGCGCCAGAATCTACATACCATATATTATCCTCGTCTCCTTTTGATGTTGAAAGTGCACAGTCGACTGTGAATAATCAAAGATCATGGCTGTGGTCATCCTCTTCTCCAGCAAAACACCCTTGATGTTTCCTCTGTTTTCCTTTTCTTTCATCCGCCTGCCTCTTATAGCATTCTTTAATCTGGTGGCCAGGCTTGCCACAGTAAAAGCATCTCTTAACATAACTATCAGTGATACCTATGAATGGTCTCTTTTGAAAAGAGTTGGCCCCTTTCTACTGCTGCTGCTATTGCCGATGCTGATGTTGGTGCTGGTGCTGCTTTCCTTTGTACTGTCGCCTCTTCGCCATCAGAGCTAAGTCATTGCTCTAAGTTTTCAGATTCTATCGTCGTTCCTCCTCCTGGAGCAGAATCGCTGTTAGGTCATCAAACGAGGGGGCTTTCTCTCTCGCTGACAACCTTGAGATGAATGTCTGATATTCATCAGTCATTCTGTTCATTGTAAGTGTAACCAGATCTGAATCTGATACGTTCTCTCCAATGGCTCCCAATTTGTCTTTCAGATCCTTGACTCTGGCCATGAATCCACCAACGGATTCATTCTCATCCATCTTTAATGCAAACAATTTTCCCTTGAGTGCTAGAACATGATTTGTGTTCTGTGTCTCGTACAGATTCTTGATTGTGGTCCATATATCCGCCGCCGACTTGCAATATCTGATATGGGGGATAATGTTGTCTTTGACAGACATCTTCAGTATGACTTTCACCTTTGTTTCTCTCTTATCCCAGTCCTGTTCTTGGGTCAGTGTTCCAGTTCTCTGCACATTTCCCAAGACGATCAACCATGCATTCGCACTCTCCAGCAAAGTTTGCATTTTGAACTTCCTGTTAGAGAAGTTCGTTCCATCGAGCTTGCCAGACTCGTGGAGGTATGATTCCAAACTGTTGTTCATTTTTGCCCAACTGAACAATTCAATCGGCCACCACCGGGCAAGTCCGATCTGCTACCGCCAAACAAATCAGGAACTTCACTGTGCCACCACCGGGCAAGTCCGATCTGCTGCCACCGAACAGATCAGGGACTTCACTGTGCCACCACCGGGCAAGTCTGATCCGCTGCCACCGAACAGATCAGGGACTTCACTATGCCACCACCAGGAAAAACCGATTTGCTACCACTGAACAGATCAACAAGCAAGCTCCAACACGCCACCACCGGGCAAGGGCGATATACTTCCACCGAACAGATCAAGGAGCTGCACTGCGCCACCACCGGGCAAAACACTGATCTGCTTCGACCGAGCAGATCACAGAGCTCTGATTCGCCACCATCGGGCAGGTCCGATCACGGAACCCCAATTCGCCACCACCGAGCAGATCCGATCTGCTACCTCCGAGCTGATCAAGGATCCTCAATTCGCCACCACCGGGCAAATCAAATCTGCTGCCACCGAGCAGAAATCTCCACGTGCCACTACCGAGCAACTCCAGATCTGCAACCAAAAAAAAGATTGCAGATTTCCAGAGAGAAAGAGGTTGGCTCTATGGCGCTCTGAATAGCTAAAAATTCGTGCCAATTTTAGTTATAATTTTCCTGGTGCGCTTTTTAGCCCAAAACCAGCACCAATGGCGCGCTTTTCAGCCAAAAAGTAGTGCCAATTTCTCCTGGTGCGCTTTTCAGCCCCAAACCAGCACCAATGGCGCGCTTTCCAGCCCAAAAGTAGCGCCAATTTCTCCCGGTGCGCTTTTCAGCCCCAAACTAGCACCAATTGCGCTCTTTTTCTTTAAAAAATAGCGCCAATTGCTCAACCTTTTCTCCAGCTTAGAGATGATCAGTCATCTGAGATCCTTCACTCCAGGTGTTACTGCAGTTCCACCTGATCACACAGATACATTTACAAGCTCTCCTACCACTACAGATGTGCAACTAATGATACATCCCAAAAAAAAAATTTAAGGCTACCTCTACCCTAAGCTCTGATACCAAGATAAAAATAATTAAACTTTGAATTAATCAGAAGGAGTTGCAACTCACAAGTGTGTACATCACGTGGAGACTGCACTCATACAAAGGAGGAGACACACGCTCACAATCACACTCACTACATTACATGGATTAAGGTTACATATTAAATACTTGACCGAAAAATAGGTGGCTGAAAACAACCTCCTAAACTCTAGGAACAACTCCTAAACTAAGAAGGTACGTTACAACCACATAACCATTTCTCCATTATTTCTACTTACAACCACATAACCATTTCTCCATTATTTCTAACTGTCCCTGTCGGGGTTTGCCACAACAACAATACAAATGCTTGAGAATAAGCAAGTATACGCTGATGGAGCTAGATTTCTAAAGGCCTCTTGAACATGAAAATCATTTCACAGGGTTTATAAAAACAAAACTCTATGTAGTTGTTTGCAAGGGATGACGAACACTCGGATATTTATATCTCGGATGGATATAAAAAAGGGTTTAATCTAAGAGCTGCCAAATTACAATGTGACTCGGTATTTTGAAGCAAAACATTCCACTCGCACAAAAGGCTTTATTCCATAAGAAGCTCCACAAGTAGTATTCATCACCAAAACTTATGAACCGATAAAAACAATGAGAATAACTTGACGACATATATAATGAGAAATATGAATTTGCTTTATATTATAGAAATAGACATAAATATTTTACATTTTTTTTTGAAAAAAAAATTGTTCTCTATTT